>JAJHUR010107921.1:5693-17038 GCA_027495735.1 Lutjanus campechanus | reverse complement strand
TGGTGGTGTGATATGTGTGTTGTGTGTAAAAGTGTGTGTGAGAGTAAGAGAGGTATTATCTCTCAATGATTTCTGTATTTGTGTCCACCATGTGCCAAATAAGTACAAACACAAATTTTGCCTGAGAAATAATGTTGCTACATAATGTGTGGATCAGTTTTCCCTGTTTTATTTTTCCTCAGTGTGTGTACAACACATACACACACACACACACACACGTGTATGCATGTGGTATGAAGGTTTTATCAAGTATCAAGTGTCTTGCATCAGCACGCACTGGGGGCAGGCAGCTCGCCCCATGTGCAGCAGACTGGAAGGCCGGGATCCCAAAGGTCAGCTGTGCTCCGCATAAACAGACATGAACCACTGGCCCGGATGTTTTCAGCAGCACGAGAGGCAGCTCACGGCCAGATAAGCACAAATCAGAAACAGCACCAGTTAGAACCTTTAAGCCTTTGAGCACCATCTGGTTTTGGGCCTATCCATGAGGAGCAAATCCCACCAGGGTAGGGAGGACAGGAGGATAAACAAGAGAAGGGGAGATGAAGGAGCTGTTGGGTGGAGAGGGAAAAAAAGGACTTCAGAAATGACAAACAACATAAAACAAAATAGCTATGTTAGTGTGCATGCAGGTATATTTCAATGAAAAGTTTCACAGTGGTTTAGCTTTTTACACATTTACAGTAGGGGATCACAAATTATAGGATTATGAATGCAGCTCATTCCCAAAAGGATGTTTTGTCATGCCCCTTGCCAGACACGCAAGGTATCCTTTTGTGGCTGTATATGATGCATCAGGCGTCTGGAGGAGGTGGGGTGGATGGATGAGTCCAACAAATGTTACTAAAGGTATAATGTTATGTGCATCATTTGACTTTCCCCTTGCAACTTATGTCATACATATTTTATCCCAAAAACATGATTTTTTCCTTCACCTAACCAAGAAGTTTTGGTGCCTGAATGTACCCAAATTGCGACTGTTTCACTATGCTTACCACAATTTAAAAAGGCTCTCTAGCAGCAAGAAAAGTAATTAAAAAACATATTTTCTCATGTAACTGCATATTACATGCTGTTGGCAAGTGTTATGGGCCACTTTTGCTAAATTACAAAAGGCAGAGGACCAGTTCATAAAAAAAAACATAAAATAATGTTACTTGTCAGATAAAATTAATAAACATGAAACGCCCCATAACTTATCCTTCTTATAGCTTATTCACTTTTTAACTAAATTGACTTGGTGCTAAGACTGAAAGATAAATCAGATACTTTGGTGCATTTAATAAGTGCAACTGCATTTTAGTCGCAAACACTTTGGTAAAATTTGGACACTAATCATAGCTGAACATCTTCCATCATGCAAACACTGAAATGCTGGAATGATTCATAAACATACACCAAAAACACAAACTGCTCCTACCCGGGACAGAAAAGATACTAAGTTTAAGCTCTTTTAGTTTGAAGTGTGGGATCAGAATTGTCCTAATTTCTGCATCCTCTTCTTCTTCCTCTTCAGTTAATAGTTTTCTCCTGCATGGCTCATCGTCTGATCCTGCACTTTGCATTGCCTAATTTATCCCATCATACAAAACTTACATATGTGTCACTCCTTCCTGGGGAAAACTGTGAATCAATGCATTTTCATTATGAAATAGAAAATGATTAGAAGGCCAGCATATCATCGACAGTGGGACGCAAGTTGAGCATCATTGTGTTATGGTATAAATGGGATACCCAACTTGTACATTCCCACAACTGTAATGGATTAAGGAGAGGCTTAGCACATCCCTCGAGAAATACAACTTGTCAGGTACTATCCTGTACACGTGCACTGTAATTGAAGCATATTAGTGGGTGAGGAATGGCAGAACGTGGAGAAGCCCAAAAACACGCTGGGAATAGAAAGAGACTGTCTGTGACACTGTGCCGAGTGTATGAAGAGGCTGAAGAGGTACTGATATAGAGTAGGTTATCCTTCAGAGTACAAGTTTGAAATTGTTATTCTGACTCCCAGATGTTGAAACACAATGCCTCTCTGAAGGATGTATTATCAGCTGAATTAAAAAAAAAAAAAAGGATTTATTAATAGCCACAATATTGAGCAGTCCTCTGCCTAGAAAAGAGCTGTGCAAAGATGCAGTGATCTACCAGGGCACATCACACTGTAAAAGGTATTGAAGACTACAGAAAAACACAACACTGGGAAGAAGCTTTAAGCAAACTGGCAGCAAACCAGCAGCAATGCTTTTCTAACCACCAGCACCGAGCCAGCAGCATGAAGACTGACCCGTCCAGCAGCAAAAGTCCTGGCATGTACGATAAAGACTTCACCAGTGAATGGAGCCAACAGCATCAACAAATGGAGCTGAACCACTATTGTGCATTGACTTTTCTTTCACCTTGAACTGTTTATTTCTAGCAGAGCAAGGCGAATTCTGTGAGTGCCAAAATAACAATGGTTTCTTTCAAGACGAAATAAAAGAACCACCTAATAATGACAAAACGTAGAGACACAATAGAGCCAGCATTGCCATGATTTGCTTTGCTTACAAATTATTTCTAAAATGGTATATAATAATCAGTATTTTTGTCAGGCAAAGCTCTTGCTTTGAAGCAAATGTTAGCATGTGGTTGACTGTAGTTGGACAGCATAGTGGAATTTGGCATAGTTGTGACCTAAGTTTGACCAAGATCACCTTCACAAGAATAGGACAGACAGTTACCTTGCCCTTTGACCTTTGGCCACCAAAATGTTCTTAGTTTATGCTTGAGTCCAAGTGTTTATTTGTGCAAAGATTGAAGAATTTTTCTCAAGATGTTCTTGAG
Source organism: Lutjanus campechanus (assembly GCA_027495735.1). Lineage (NCBI taxonomy): Eukaryota > Metazoa > Chordata > Actinopteri > Lutjaniformes > Lutjanidae > Lutjanus > Lutjanus campechanus. The sequence goes on along the minus strand of JAJHUR010107921.1, from coordinate 14,212 downwards.
ATATTGGGTTCTCAATAATGGCATGACCTGAAAAAACAATGCCTCTGGCTAGGGCTGTAGCTGGCGTGGAGTCATAAAAAAATGTTTTTAAAAAATATGGGAAGGTTCATCAGCATACAGCCATTAATGTGTACCGAACAAACAGGCTAATTGGTCCAATAGTATGCAAGATTAGCTCCTGACAAGATGCAGGTCCAAGCACACACACTCACACACTTACTCACATACACAGGAAAGCGATCGCATGATCCCCTTCTGGTTTACACCAGGCAAAGATAATAATGGTGTTTTCAAATCACTGACAACTTTGTTTAAGTGTCAGTTTTCTTGTGTTGGGTAGTTATCACTACAAAATCCTCCAGTAACAGTTTGAACAGCCGTCTGTGTTCAAATGCTGCCTCATTTGGGAGATCCATTACACCATGTTGATTATTAGGGCACATTCACCTATCCAGTTGGTGCTAAATGAAGTGTGAACATCATTTACAGTATCTCAGGAGACACTGCCTGGCAGAGGTCAGGCACCACATCGAAAGAAGACTGATAATTGGACATCAATTAGGGACCATTATACTTGTGAACCTGGCTACAGTGGCTTCAAATCCCTCATGAAACGGCTGCATTGTTGACAGTTTTTGCTGTCATCTCCTCGACTCTGCCTTAATTTCCACTATTACTGCTGCTAACACCACACTAACACATGCACAGAGGAGGTGTCTGGCATCCCTCAGTCAGCCTAATGATGTCCGCAGAGCCACAGGAGGAGCATGGGGAGAAATGAAGGACTTTGGGAAAAGTTACTATTGCTCACTGCGATCTGAGGAATGTTCCTTTATCCACTGCAGCGATATTCAGAAACAACACAGCATAACACTTAAAAGGCTTTTTTGTTTTTATTTTTAAGTCCCTGTTGTGTCCCTCAGAGTTTCCGTTGAGTCAGTAATACAGAACCATAGAGACCATATATTAAAGAGTTTTGCAGAGTTTATTTGTCAGTTTATTTGTCAGATTATTATATTATATATAGATTATTTGTCATTCAAATGCATAATATTAAAGAGAAAATGCACCACTTATTATGGGGCTGCCCAATCAGTGTTGATGGTAAATGTAGTCAATTTGCCCTTCCAAAGTACCGCCCTTTTTTGCTCTGTGCTCCAAGAACAGTTGAGCAATCTCGGTCCCGACAGAACCTCAGTCGATTTTCACCTTTTCTGTTTCCTTTACGTGCTCCATTTGTCTATTTTGCAAAGAAAATCAAATTTTAAGGATGGTTGAAAAAAGATGTTGCCCAAGCATCTGTAAAAGTGACATATACTCGCATCTTCAGTTAGCTAATGTTAACAAAACCCTTGCTAATTAGCTAGCTTATCTACATCCATCACTAGCTAGCTAGTTAGCCTTCATTTTGTCTAACATTAGCTAGCTATTTAGCTATTGTTTTTACATTAACTCACTTAAAATGTAACTTTTTTTAAGTTGCTATATAAATAAAGTTATTATTATAATAAAGTTATTATTGCTATATGTTGCTTGTGCAGGAAAAAGAGAAAGTTGACGGAGACACCAAGTTTGCTCAACTGTTTCTGGAGCACAGAGCAAGATAATTCTCCTGCTCCCTGAGAGTAGAGCTGACTCAGGCTCAATGAAGGGGCTACCTAGCAGCTAGCCATCTGACAGTACCCACCTGTCACTCAAAGTGGGCATGCCCTTAAGTGTGTATAACTTTAAGCCTTAATATAATTTGAATGGATGAGTTTAAAAATTCACCCCACTATGCAGTGGCCATTCGAGGAACTGCAGTTTTTGGTACTTACGCATTGGCTTCATTTTTCATCCCTGGAGGTTTCCGTTTGGCAAAAACATACTGGAAGGTTAGGTGACAAAAATACTCATCTAACATGCCCCCTGGCTTCCCAGAGGTGGAAACTAGAAATCTAAGCTGAAACAGCCTGTAGTTTTTCTTTAACACCAGCTACATCACTGTGATGATTCTGGATGCAGGACAACAGATTTTGCAGCAAAAGAACTCAGCTTTGAGGAGGGATTTATTGCTTCACTTGGCTACATTTACCATCAACACTGATTGGACATCCACATACAACTGGGAAATTTGCCCTTTATGTGGTACTGCAGCATAACTGGGAGAATCGTAATCATGTTAGATATACAATGTTATATGGCATTTTGCTAACTTTTCTAGATTCAAAAGTTTGCTTGCAGACTGGCTCCTCCTGCTTCCGCTTCCATAGTTACAGACATAGATCACATTGGCTTTCATCAAAATCACCCTGCTTCTTTCCCTCATCTTTGGCCCAGCAGTGTTCCTTGTGACTTTGAGGAGTTTTGTTTCATTCCCTTTGTCGCACTGGTATAACAGTGATCTATGGTAGATGATTGTTTTGTTGACACTGTGTGTCCCGGCCAGTAATTTCAACGAGTCTCCAGGGACCTATTATGGTGTTATAATTACCATTGGAAAGACTAAGGGAACTGTTTGGGTCTATGCTAGGCATTCATCATGCCTTCTCATGCCTATGGGCTGCACGGCTCCACTGCTTGATAAATTGTACACTTGAACTAAAGGGATTTTACCTCTGAATAAAGATAAGACAATTCTTTATAGAAGTGCAGTCAGGTGCATCTGTTAGCTCTTCCATACTCTGACTTGGTACTAATCATATTTCTCACAGTGCAATTAAATCCTTTACAGCCTCTTAAAGTGATGAAAAGTCACATGAACTTTTTACATCCCCACCTTTTGTCTTGAACATTCTGACATTCAGGAGCAATTTTATATTAGAGAAGATGGTATTTTGGCACTTAGATGTGAATGGAATTGGGTTTGCTTGGAAATAAAAGTAAAAACGGTCTAAACTAAATTAAATTAGGAAATTGGTTGATCTATATTTTGAATGCTAAAAAGTCAATAATAATATCAGACTTTTTATGTATGTTCATAGACAATGGCAATAGACAATCAATATATTCATGTGACTCAAGTCACATGATGTAATCACATCAGACTTGAGTCACAACAACAAACTGATGACTTCAGACTTGACAAAATCAAAAGGACCTACAACTTTTAACACCAATGACTTGTGACTTTACTTCGACTTGACCCTTTTGACTCAACTGATACCTTCCCACAACCAAAAAGATTAAAAGCACAGCATAGTATTTAAAAAAGTGTGCCACAAATAAATTCATTTTCCTTCATTTCCTGAATCAGTTAACATTACCACTATACATTCCCAGCAAATCGAAACTTAATTTCGTAGATCCACTTGAACGGGTCTGACAACATCTAATCACATTACAGGAGAGAACTATGAAGAACTAACATTACTTCACTGAGCTCCGGTTGGAAAAATTATGCCAAAGATAATTTATTGCATACACAAACTACAAGGCAGTCAACAAAAACCAAATTGCATTATGCAAAACATGGGGCTTGAAAAATAAGACAGAGATGCAACAATATGCAACTTTGTTCGACACTTGAAGTTGCACAGGGAATGGTAAGTCGAGGCTAGTATTAACATAGTTAGCGAGCTAATGTTTCTCAGTGACTTAGGAAATCAATGACACTCGTCATTTGACTTGAATTGTTTAGGACCCAAAATTCCAAATAAGGGCTTGGGACTGCTTCAGGACTTGCCTGTTTCGACTTGGAACTTGGGACTTGAATGCAAAGATTAACTTGGGACTTGCAAAACAATTACTTGGTCCCATATCCCCCTGTCATTGTTAACTACTGGAGTCCATCTTTACCGTGAGTGATTCAAATTGCCTACACGTGCATGGCAGATTCACAAGGAACAATGGATCCATGTAATTCAGCATTACTGTTTGTGAGTTCATCAAATTGGGAGTAGCCTCTCTGATATCTGTCCTCCAGCTGTGTCAGAGTTGTATTTTGCTCCTAATACAAAACAAACATTTCCTGTTGCTGCTGCTGCTGACACCCTGTGGAGTGGCGTTTGCTGTGAAGCAGCAGCCGCAAGAAATGCATTTGTCATGAGGTTAGCAGCTCTTTGGTAGTGGTGCAGTTTTTTGTTTTTTTTTAACTATAAATAGGTCTACACAACAAGATATGGACTGCTTGGGAGATTTTTGTCAGGAGATCGATTTTAAATATTGTAAGGAGGAAGAAGAAACAGTCAAGTGAGCCATAAGGTGAAGAGCTGCAGGCGACAGGCTCTTACCGTACTGCAGTTTGTGCAAACCAGCACGTTTCCAACTCTTCTCCAAGACAAACCCCCCGCTGTCCCGTTGTTTGGAAAGCCAGTTGTGCTGTGCATGCAGCATGAGATCTGCTCATGGCATGGCTCAACACGGGTAGAGGATTATATTTCTCTGAAAAGGCCCTTGTATAACAAGGAAAACACTGTATTACAAACATAACAGTACAAAACATACATGAAAAAGCAAACCAAGTTAAGCAGACTACATTCATTCCTTTATTTGAAGAGCTTGACACAATCAGTTCTCCCTTCCAGTAGTTCATTTGGCAGCATTGTAAACAGGCACATGAGTTGTTCTTCTTGCATGTACTGTAGCTTTACCCGTGTTCAACTGAAATGTTATTTCCTTTTTGTAAAGATTATTTTGGGGGGCCTTTTTTATTGGCGTTATGCAATCGTAGCACCCCAAAAGAGAGAGGGGGGGCAGAAACTCATACTGGTGGTATGAGTACTACAGATGGTATTATTTTTGTTTCAATATCAGCCTGCAATGTAGTCACATTCATGCATGTAGCGCATGCATACATCTTCTATGTTTAGCAATGACATATGCATGTGTTACTGTGATTGCACTGATTTTGCGGTGAACTGTCCCCTTAAGAGCCTTGAAAAAGTAGCTTTCACAATGTAACAGGAAATATTAGGGGTTAGTGTCCTCAAAGCTTTGGTAATGCACGTGTGTTGGTACGTGTGTGTGTGCACATACATATGTGTCAGGCACAGTGAAATAGAGGCACTCTGGAATGGTATGCTTGCTGGTGTGCACCTGTGTGTGTGTGAGAGAGAGAGAATATATGGATGTGTTCATTTCTGTGGACTTTGCTGTGTAGCTGTGCAGACAGATAAAACTGGAAAGAGAGAGGGGAAATCATTTTGCTTTTGTGCGTTTTAGCATTCAGCAGCATGTCCTTGGTTCACACTCTCAAATATTTGCCTGAGCAGGCCCGTGTCTGTGATCGTCTCTCGCTCCGTGTTTATCAGACGATGTGTGTTCACCCACTTGTAGCGATCGGCACTACCAGTCTACAAGCAAAGCAACCATTCTCGCTGCACCCTCCATTTGACTATTGAGGTCAACCGTCCTCGTAACCTGCCGGTCTAACCCATGAGACAAATGGAACTTGACGTTGGGAAGTAGTCCTACCCGCAGTCTGTGCAGGTGGCGTTGCAATCAGCTGTCCCGGCCTTTAAATGGGTCTGACAGTTCCAGCACTTTAAAACAAACAGGGGAACAGAATTCAAATTGCTTTTTATACTCGGATATGGTTACGGATAACAACCCTGCTTTCTTTGATTATCATTCTGTTCATTTTTATTTCTCCTTTGAACATGTGCAGATACAGTAGACAGGTAATTAATATGAATGACTCTACAAATCCTTCACACTGTAAATACACACCTTTTCATTTTTTGGAGGCCAGAGCAGGAGTACAGATGTTATTTTCTGAACTGCCATGGCATAAGTGAAAGCAATTCATTTGTGTCAGACAGGAGCCGGTGATACTTTCAGCCACTCGCCACTGACTTCAGAGAAAGCTCACTGTATACTCTGCACCACAGTGAGGCTCAAATTAGATTGACTGTGGCACAGTCAATGTCATGCCCAGTTTCCTTCTCCACACGCAGCAGTTTTCACTCTGTGGTCAAGTCAGAGCCATTTCTGCACACCTGATCAAAGTGCCAGCACATTTTTGGGTCTTTTTAAATGGTTGTCAGATGTGCTGCATGAGGGGCGGGACAATCATGTAACATCAAAACAACATCTATGGACAGATTATGACACAACTGGCCCCTAGACACAGACATTTACAGTAAAAGGCCCAACACCCCTCCCTTATAGGAGCACACCCAGATTCAAGGAGAAACAGTGGCTCTTTGTATTTGTTTTGTGTCTCTTTGTGGTACCCATGTGTCCCACTGTAGTTGTTTTATGTCTCTTTGTGGCAGTTGTGTATTTCATTGTAGTTGTTTTGTGTATCTTTGTGATTCTTTTGCATCCTCATGTAGTTGTTTTGTTTCTCTTTGTGATAGTTTTGTGCCCCTCTGTAGTTTTGTGTCTCTTTGTGGTAGTTTTGTGACCCTCTGTAGTTGTTTTGTCTCTTTGTGATAGCTGTGCACCACTTTGTGGTTGTTTTGTTCCTCTCCTTGTGACAGCTTTATTCCTTTTGTAGTATATTTGTGTCTTTGTTGCTATTTCGTGTCTCATTGTGGTCATTTTGTGTGTTATTGTCGTCTTTTTGTTTCACTTTGTACTGACTGATTTTCACACAGAAATGTAAACAGTCATTTCAAATAGATGCTCTGGCCTAGGCACCCACTGACACTGCCTGGGCCTGTGTCCAGTAGGTCTGTTCAGTAGTTCATCCATGAGAAAACCATAAAATGGACAAAAAACCAAAGCTCACATATGGACTCACCATTGTAATCTCCCCTGTCTTCTGTTCAATCAGCTGATTGTTTTTCTGGGACTCCATTTTGACTGGTCTCCTAAGCACACTCCTTGTTTATTCCAACGAATCATGTGTGAGTTGTTGCCCACCTACACTGCAGCTTGAAGGTCACACCTGGCAACTCGAGGAGGTTTCACTCGCTGGTAAGAAAACCAGCTGGCATGAGGGAGCTTGGTATTGAAGGGTGTTCCCTCCTCCTCTCAAAAGAACAAACTCATGTTTCAAATCATTTCTGGAATAACAAGAGCATAAAAAAATAAATAATGAATTAAAATCACTGGGGTGGCTGTAATTAGCTTTTGTTTGTGCTGGATTCTGAGACGAGATGGACTGATTGGGAACTTCCGCTGCTTTTGTACAAAACAACTTTGATTATTTTCCTTTAGTTAGGAGGTTCACCTTTGATCAAAACATTCAGGAGACATTATTCCACACACACAGGGAGAATCATTAAGCGTTGGAGCTCAATGAAATGACGAGACAGTTGTAACTTCCCCTTTTTAGGAGATGCTGCACATTTCCATTGCAGTTAACTAATTATCACATTAAGCTGCCAATCACACACTCACCTGGAAAGATAATTGCTTGTGTTTTGCACAAATGGTCAGGCTCAAATTACCTATGCGTAGCCATGCGCTGGCCTTCTTGTTTTATTCTTTGTTTTTATTTGTGGGTAAGGAGACAAGGATAATGTAGAAAAGGTTTAAGAAACACAAAGGTGAAATACAAATACACACTCTCTGAAATGCCTGAAACTGTAGATGTCTGAAATATAAAAGATGTTCAAAGATTAATTCTGACAGTTTCAAGGCTTTTGAATAAGGTGTTTTTTCTTTACTTGTAAAGGATGTGGCCCTGGCCGGAGTGACACACAGTAGGAAATATAATTTCATCCTTTCAAAAAAGTATCCTGATGTGACCGTGTGCCTTCACCTCAGTGAAATGTTTTATATGAGCTGCTGAACATAACTGGCCATAGCAAATTACAGAAATGGTGCAGAAAAAATGCAACATTCTCAGCTGAACGTGTTGCATGTGTAAACATACTGGATCATAAGGATCATATTTTTATGCCATGCTGTAATATTATTTCCACGCAAGTTTCATTTTTTGGAAAATATGATTACTCTTTGTTGTTTCTAAACATTAATACACATTCATATTAGCTGTCACGCACATGCAATAATAATGTTTTTTTAGTACACAAAGTGAAGATATTCAACACCTAAAAGCCAGCATTTCATCATGTTTGGATGATGACAGCCTAGTAGAACAAAAGGAACTGAGGAAACTGAAATGCTTAAATAACATTTGAGAAACTGGAGCTGCATTTGTTTTGAATCCTGTTGTTTTCCACCGTCCCGTCTACATAAAGAGACAGAAACAGTACATACTGGATATATCCAATAAACCCCAGAGACTACCAAAAAAGCTTTAAAAAAAAAATCTATGAAATTTGGGGAAGGATATTTTAAACACTCAGAACAGAGTGTGGTTTTATTGTCTTTGTAACAAGTTGCAACTTTTTTGGAAAAGTTCCTGTGAAATCCTGGAGGGACTGGATAATTTAGAGAGTTTATATTTCTATTTAGGATAATTAAAAGTAGGATTTTAATCTCCATATGTAATCATTTTCTGAAATAGTTCAGAAAGCTGATGATCGAGCTGCAAGAATGCTAGAAAGACTTTTTTTCGTTAGCACAAGGTCTGTAACTTTATTTCATAAATTACAAAAAGAGAAACACCTACAGACTACAACCAAGACAGTTCTTTACTTTTGTTATATCAACAACCCCGTAATTTATTCCCCAGTTTTGTG
>JAJHUR010107920.1:0-13989 GCA_027495735.1 Lutjanus campechanus | reverse complement strand
TTTTTTTTAGCCATGCTATCGATATGGCTCAAGTGATGGCGATACCTCAACAACTACTGAATGGGTTGCCATGAAATTTTGTATAAATGTTTATGGTCCTCAAAGGATGAAATGTACAGACATAAGTGATGCCCTGACCTTTCCTTTTGTGACTCCCATCCATCTATTGGAAGGAAATTTACACAATGAATTGAGACTTAAGTGATCCCCTAACTTTCCATCCCAGGGTGACCATTCGGTCATTTCTTTTATTTCTCCAATATTTTGTGCAATGACCACATACCTGAAAAAACTATTGGCATTCTTACCAACTTCAGCTGATGTGTAAATGTTAACATATACGCTAAACCTTCAGCAGTCAGTGCACACTGCATGCTTGGCGCCAGTGTTTACAGAACTTTATTATTTTGTCAAAAAATGTAACAACAAATGTGTGTTCTGAGTTTGTCACACCACAGAAACATGTTATTAAACACCCAGGCAAATTTGAAATGAAAAAAAAGCTAAGTATATAAAATTAGGTCTCACAATCATGAAAAAAATCACGTGTCGTTTGTGAGTCAGTTCATGGGGTTTATATAGTGTTGGGGGACCTTGGCTCCGGCACGTCACTGAGCCATGTTTCAGGTCTGCCCAAAAAATCCTGAACGCAGAAATTGTGACCACTGGTCTAACTTCAGAATTCAGTACTTCATAGTTCTCAGTGCTTTCAGCAGCTATGTCCAACATGTACAATGTGTTAAGAAGAAAAACTCCCTTTGTCCTTTACAAGGACTTTCATGCCTTTTATTAAATGAAGCTCAGCACAAGTTGAATCAGGAAGATTATCTTTATGCCTCATTCATCCCTAACTGTCTTTCTCTCCCTCCTCCACCCTGTTCTCCTCCAGTTCTTCTAATCCAGAGCCCAGGTTGAGCTTCATCAGAAGTCCAGTCCTCATCTCATCCAGATCATCAGCCATCCCTTCGCCACCATCACCACTGTCAAGACTCCATCGGAGGTTTTCTTTACTAATCGCGGCTTCACCACCCCCTTTATCATGATGATGTCACAATGGCGAAGACTTTTGACATTTCTCTCTAAATCCTGCATGTCAAATTAATATATTTGTACACTCAGAATGCGTCTCTCCTGATTGAAATACCTTTAAGTCACATGTCAGTATAGTGGTAAGACTTACATGCATTAAATGAGTCTGCATAGTCATGATAGTCAAACTGCATGTTGCCTGAGGCAGTGGTTATATATTTTTACAGTCTGACTCTTACTGACTCTTCTTAGCAGCCACTAGAGGCCACAAGTGATCAACAACAGCTTCAGTTTGAAATTTAGCTTCAGTAAGGGACAACACATGTGGGGGTCATGTTATTGTTGGTAGACATTTGCAGTAGGTGCTTCATCATCTGTTGCCTGGTAGGTCTTCTAGTTGGTATAGTCATCATTTTTGGTGTGGATGACCCCAAAGGCTTGTTTAAACAGTCAAAGCACTTTTGCTTTGATGCGGAAGATTGCTGTCTTGGTTAGATATAGATAAAGGAAACACTGACTTGAAGCACTAGATATAGTTTTACTTTACTTTACTATTAACGTTTAACCAATATCACAACCTTTCTCAGCCAAAGGGCTTTTGTTGACTTAAACACATTGACGAATAACATATTTCCCTCAAAATGAATTTGGTTGTATTTAGGAGACACGTTTGCTGCATCTGTTTTTTATCCCACGTGTTATTTTTCTGCTTCCCTCACTTGTTGTCCATCAGAGCCACTTTTCGAGGTGAGAGCCCCAGCCTCTGACTAGTTAGCACTGATGAAAAGCAGCACTGATACATGAATGGAAGTTGAAATGTAAGAGTGTTCTGGGTGATTACAGCGCTGCTTAGGACAAAAGGGGATCTGCATCAGGCATTGTAATGAGTCTCATCACCAGAAAAGGCGCAGCATGGGGGACGTGGCCAAGTAGAAATCACAGTTTAGAGCCAGAGACAGATCCAATTCCCTTACCCTGTGTAATTACTGCGGATCAGGCTTTATCAGTGGCAGACATCAGCCCTGGGATCTCAGCGAAAATGAGCAAAGAAATGTTCAAGGAAAGCGAGAGGAGGGCGGAGAGAGCACTCTTAAAAAACACCGACTAATGTTGAATGAGGGATTATCGGGTGTACGTCAAATATCGCGCTTCAAACAGAGCGACTAGGTAAGCCCTGAGAATTAAAGGGAGGCTGGGTAGTCCGCGGGCCCTTATCTTTTGTCATGTGGGTTTTCTCAGAAGGGCTGCTTTGATTGTAAGCTAAGGGTTGTCCAAATGCTTGTAGTTTTTTTTAGAGTTGATGAGATACAGTGGATCAAAGGATCACATGAGGAAGATATTCAAATGCAATGCACTTCTGAGAGATTCTTGATAATATTCTCTTGCTCACATGAATTTAAAATTGGATAACTGCTAATACTCACCAAAAGGGATACTTAACAAATTATCAAACATGATTAGACATCAATGCGATACATACAGTGGCACAATATAATACCACAACTCTTAATTAGTCATGCTGTATTTGTGGCTTTCATCAACCACTTCTAGTGGAAATAATTGGCTGTTCAAATTGTGCAAGGCCACTGGCAGCAGAGATACTGTAAAGAGTAGGGGAGTGTCCATGGATTTCATTGTGAGGCAAGGAAAAGCCTTTACAAAGCACAGAATCAGCACATTGTCCCCCCAGTCTCACTAATCACTATTCTCTCCTAAGCATACAGAACCAGAGGGCTTGAAAGCATTTCACTGAAGTCAAACGAATGCATTAATGAATATTACATTTTCAGAGCTACCAGGGGTTGTCCTGGCTGTTAAGCCAGGCTACACATCTGATGTCGAGGAAAGTTGTCTTGGCTGTGATGTTAAGAAGCTTGTGAGTCAGCAAAGAAACATCCAAAAGCATTTTCCATAGACGTAGTTGATCCAAGGTTTCCTAGGTCTTGAGTGGATTCTATAATAATGTAAATGAGTGACCCTTCCAATAAAATGTCAGGCCGCATGGTAGAAGGGGAATCCTATAAATGGCCTCAGTAGTTTATATATTAATTAATTACAAGGCCCTTGGGTGATGCTCTTAAATCTCTTTGTTTGCAGATTTTCTTCAACCTAGGATAATGCTATTAGCCAATGTTTACAATGAGAAAATCAATCAACAAAATCAACAAAAGTCTAATACTTATTATGAAGCCATGTGCTGAGAGAGCTAATGCAAAACTGCCATGCAGGCTAAGCATGTGTTTATCTGCAAAAGTTATATTCTAATATAATATATATCATTTTATTCATTAAAGTCAATTCTTCATACAGGCTAGATTTTATATTCTAGCGTGACTGAGAATCAAGTATTCATTCTAAGACATGTTTATTTACTGTACAAGACTGGCAAAGCTTTGCATTAATACGATCATACAGAACACACACCATTTTAATCAAATCTATTTCTTCCAAAGGCAATAGCATTTTAATATCATGCTCAACTTATTGTCAAACCAATTTCCTTCACAGGTATATTTGTTTTTATGGAGCTCAAAATGCATAAGATAGGGGACAGAGGGGCACCTGCGTGAAACACTCCAAATATGTGGGTTACAAAGAGGATGTGCAGGGAAGAGAATACAAAGTCCTTAAGCTACAGGATCATAAAAATGCATGACCATGTTATACATTAGCAGTACAGTGCCTACCTTTTGTGATGCAATGTTGCATCATAACACAACCTGCCAAGATTTCCCGTTGCTCCCTCAGACCATCACATCCAACAACAACCCTGCGGAGCTGCTTTTCATGTCTTATTATTCTTGTCTAACCTCAGCAATCGTCTCAGTGGTTTTAAGCCATGTTTGGATCTGTTCTGTAGCAGCAAATTGTGTTTAGAGGTAAATGTAATGCCACTCAGACGGTCCATATCTGTACATAACTCAGGTAAATGTCAGGCAGTCAAAACTTGAACTGATTAAATTTAGGAAATGATATGAGCCTCACAATCCCTTGCACTGGCACTGAATGTTAATCACTACGCTTCGTTAGACAAATGGTGGCTATATAGAAAGTTAAAGTCCATTTAATACAAAATTCCCTCACTAGCACTAGCCATGTTTCTATATAAGTGTCAAGTAAATCTGAAGCAAACTTTTGAAATGTCTTGAAAAAAGGGAGAAAAAAAGGAAGTAGGCACACTTCCATCAACTGGTTTAGAACAAATTAACTCGGCCACACAAAGCGCAGTATCACCAGAAGTTGGCTATGTTATTAAACACAGTAGAAGAAGTAGAGGTCACAAACTGGACACAGAACGGTTGTTAGCCAACTGCCAATGAATTTGAATGAAGGGGAAGGAAGAAAACCAGTCGCCTTGGCCATCTACCACAGAAAAATGGGGAGAGGACTTCAGGAATTCTAATTATTCTTTCATGGGATAGTGCCGTGAAATAATGCCGACAGCAGAAACAGCTTTTTCTTCACATGAGTTCAGTGTTTGCTACATCAGAACCTATTCTGAAAAGGCATTTTCATCTCCTATTAACAACTTTAACTCTTTTTGATAAAGGCATAAACCACCCCACGCAAGCCTGACAAGTTTTTGCAAATTTTTTTCAGATTTTGCTATTTTCCATCAGCCTTTTCCAATGCAATACTTAAAACTGCATAGCATAAAAATACACTGATGGAAACACGGCTACCGTTGGGAAAACCCAAAGAGGGAATTTTAGAGAATGTGTCTTTGGAAGATATCCACTTTATTTGACTAATTCAGACTGCAGCCTCATGTCTGATAAAGTTTTGATTTTGTGTTGTGTCAAGCACAATAGCAAAAAAAACACAAGAGGATGGACCCAAAATGCAGACTGAGGCTGAGCTGCTCCAATTTAAATGATTTAATGACCACAAAAAAAAGTCAGTTACAAAAGGCTTACTCTTTGGTCAGGGAGTGTTAGGTCCCAACTAGGGAATAGTTCAGAAATCCAAAGCAGCAGGCAAGAAATGAAGTCCAGCAAATTAAACAGAAATTCAAAACACTGGGGCAGGATGCTTGGCTAAAGACGAAGACAAACTCAAACAGATATGAGACCCAAGAATTAAATACACAAAGAACTAATTATCTATGGAACACAGGTGATACAGAACTCAGGCAGTGAAAAAAACAGACAGGAAGTGAAGTAAACTAGATGAAAAACCTCAAACCATGGCATTTGAACGTCGGCTCTCTTAATGGCCATTAACAGGTTGAATGACTAAAGCAACCAAAACCTGAACAGTATCAATGCTAATGTGGGCACCCAACTATTGTTTTTTCAGACACACATGAAAACTTGTGAACCTTTACTCATGAGTTTCACTTTGAATTCACTAAGTTCCAGGTCAGCTCACTCATCCATCTGCTCCTGCTGTTTGTATTTGATATCAACCTGATATCTGCACGCAGCTAGCTAGCCAGCGTGAGCTAGTTGGCCACATGGCAGGCAGAGACAAAGCAGAATCTGCACATTGTTAAGTCACCTCCCATGGTAGCCAGACACGGTATCTCGTTAAAAACTATGAAACTACTGCTCAGATCAGCGCAGAGAGTCTTTTTTTTTTTTTCCATTCAATTCCCCTTGAAGATGCAATCGTTAATATAGCGAGAGCCAGAGCCACGACAGGCCTGGCAGCCGTGGGGGACCGCACATAGCATAAGTGTTTCGAACAATGTTTCTCTCTTTTATCCTGGAGGATTTCAGCTTTTTCAGACATTTGCGTCCCGCTGGCTTTAAAGAGAGTCCACGGTGTCAGCAAATATAAATTCTAACATTACTGTAAATGTAATGCCTCCTGGAAAGCATGAGAACATTTAACCCAACTCCATGTGTGTGTGTATCTGTGTGTGAGCTGTGCATGATGCCGCACAGCCTGTGCCCGACTTCCTCTCTGTGTTACCAGTTGTCTTGTAACCATTCATTTCCAGCCCGTAATGGAAAGCCATGCTAATGAATATGAATTGAAACATCTGCAATTTCATTCCTGCCTCACATTGTCCTTTTCTTTTTTTTTCTTTTTTTATTTCCTGGCAGTGACAACATTTCCTTCCAGCTCTTGGTTTACTGCCATGAAGCGCGGGCTGGTACGCTGGGGGCTTCATATGCTGAGAAGGTCACGTCTCCTGATGACGGCTTTCATTGTCCTTCAGCGGCTCCTCTGACACTAATCTAGATGCATCAGTTTTAACTGCGTCCCTCCATTGCAACATGCATCCACAGAGATCAATCAATCCATCCTGTAATTTCATCAGTATCTCTCTCTCCTGCTCCCTCACACCTAGCTTCGCCACCCCTCCCTCTTCCCTGTCACCTTCCGAAAGCGCGAGACAGGCCATTCATCAATGTTCCCATCGAGCATGGGTATTTAAAAATTGTTTTAGGAATTCATTGCCTTGAATTCCACGGGGTGTGTGTTAAACAGCAGTGGGCAATGGATTTATAATGATTCTGTGTAAAGTCAAGTCATAAACACAATCACTCCACCTCTCCCTGCTACATGATAGGTTATTGTTTAAGCCATGTGAAGCCAATAGAGATGAAATGGTATAAAAATGTCATATCATGATTATAGTTACTATCACGGTTATGACTATTATCTTTTGCATTGTTAAAATACACTGAAAATGTTCAAAAAGTGCTGATTCACACGCTGAAATCATTTCACCAAGTTTTATTTTTAATTATTTCAGTTTGAAATAGCGTCATGTCCTTTGCCTAGATATAACCTTTGGAATATAAAATGGTTCTTGGTAGAACCTTCTTCAAAGGTTGAAATCCTTGAACTCTTTTGTCAAGGTTCATCCAGAGTTCTTTGTACTATAATTTAAATGTGTTCTCGGTAGATCCCCCTGGGTAGGTCCTAAATAAAACCCCTGGAATATAAAGAGGTTCTTAGTAGAACCCCTTGGGTGGGTTCTGGATAAAACCCTTGAAAAATGAAAAGGCTCTCTGTAGTACTCCCTGGGTTGGTTCTTGTTAGCACCCTTAAAGCGTTACTCCACTCTGTGAGATTAAGCCACTCAGTATGTACTCACCACTATGCCGATGTGATGATAAGTGAAGATCTTCAGTTCACAAAACAATCCTGGAGTTTTAGGAGAAACAGGGTAGCAGCCTCATCCAGTACAATGGCAGAGAATGGTGGCCACGGATAAAACGTTAAAAATAGTACACAAAACAAACACAAAATGTGACGCACGTTGATCTCGCGAGACTTCCGTACATGCGTCCATTAAGATATATACGAAGTCTTGCGAGATCGACGCCATGTTTACATCCTACTGGCTACGTGCAACCGCTGATATTTCTGCTAAAAACATGGCGAAAATGGCGTCTTTTGCGGTTAATTTTTAATGTCGCGGCTTGCGGACACTTGGATTACACCACACAAGCAGGATGGAGACGTTTTGTGTTTGTTTTGTGTGCTTTTTTTTTAACGTTTTATCCGTGGTCACCATTCACTGCCATTGTACTGGATGAGGCTGCTACCCTGTTACTCCTAAAACTCCAGGATTGTTTGGTGTACTGAAGATCTTCACTTATCATCACATCGGCATAGGGGTGAGTACATACAAAATGGCTTAATTTCACAGAGTGGAGTAACGCTTTAAAGGTTGGAAAGGTTCTGGATAAAACCTCCACAGAGGGTGGAACATTACACCATAGAAGGGTTCTCAATAGCACCTTTCATGGGGAGCTTCAACCATTTTTGTTGGGTTCTTGGTAAAACTCACTGAAAGGGTTCCAAGTGAAACCCTAAAAGTTTCTATCAAGAACCAAATAGAGTTCTCTTATGGGGACAAGCTGAAGAACCCTTTATGGTTCTAGTTAGCACCTTACTTTAAAAATGAAATATACAACACTCTCTCTGTTAGCAAACTTTCAAATTACATAAAGTAGAATTAAAACTCACATTTTGCTTGGCAGAGAGGATGCCTGCTTTTGTTCAAACTCCCACATCTCTGGAAAATATGCTGATATTTGTGTCCTCTTTGTTTCTCCGCTCAGCCCCCCTCCCTCTTTGTCATGTGAAGCACACACCAGCTCCTCTGCATGTTTACCAATGACAAATGGAGGACTCCGGTCTTTAGGGGCAGGAAGAGGAATCAGGTGCACTAAGGCTGCGGGCCTATAGGCTCCAGCGGCTTCAAGCCCAGGGGCCACCGGCAAAGGAGAGCTGTGATAAGTCTGGGCTGAAGAATGAATATGCTCACATGGGACGAGCAGGAGGGAGACAATTGGCTGTATTGTTTTCTCCAGCCGGCTGTTGCATCACAATACACATTCCCAACGCACGCTTCATGAAAATGGATTTAGCTGTGGAAAAAAGACATTTCAAGTCTCTAGTCTTCGGGGAAAGAAGAAACTTTCCGTGTCCAGTAGGATACACCTGAAAGGCTGATGGACCTGGAGTGTTTTTTTAATTTATTTATTATTTTAGAAATTCTCATTTATTTCAGTCTGTTAATTATAACAACAAAACAGTACAGTAGAAAGCACTGAAGCAATGCAACTTGGCTGAAAGACCTCAGATCGATTTGCTAGGGCTGGTTATCGCTTAAAAAATTACATCAGTACCCTTAAAGTGATACCGATACCAATGGAGAACCTCATTTGATACCTTTTTTTGAACGACTGGTCTTTTAAAACAACAAAAACTTTTTGATGCTTTCGGTTGGTCATTTGTTTTTCCCCTATACATGATGTAATGTTCAAAAATCTAAACAAAAAGTAACATCAAACATTTTGAATTATTATTTATCACAACATATTGACCCATTTAATGCTATATCTTTCTCATTTTTAACTTTTCAGTACAGTTGCTCCACCAATTGTAAAACTTGTTGATTTATTGGTGTAGACACAGTAGCTTTTAAGATAGGACTTCACAAGATAGGACTTCAGAGATTTACTTGCTATATCACCACTACAGTAACTGTTACCAAGTAGGAATATGTTGGTTTAAAGCCAATTATCAGCATTTTTCAGCAATGAAAGAGACGATCTGCGCTTTGATATCAGTCTTTTCAAAGCACTTTGACGCAATGAACACAGCTCAAAAGAGGGCAAATGATCTGTTTCCATATTGTAGTTACATCAGTTAAAGTATTTTTTTCCCTTAATGATGGATAATGACGGCGAAGAAGGTGGTTTGCATTCACATCTGTCTTCAACTGCCACAAATTAGACTGCAGTGTCGCTTTAAGCCTAGAACTCCGGCGTCTCAGGCAGCAGCAGCACCATCTGGGAAATGAAGTGCTGGAAATTATATTTATCTTAAATGAGGTATACACATGTACTCGAGGACAGAAGCAAATAAAAACCACCTACATGTTTTCCTAGCACTATCCTCAGCAATGTTTATTTGTGGACTCATGATAAAATTGCACCGTTTCATTTAATGTTATTCACTTTCTTCTACAACATGCTATGAAAAAAAAAAACCATTTGTGTCCTTGGACAGCTTTTTATACAAATTGCTAGTAGTTCAGAGATTGTACATAAGAGCTCATGCTCTGTTATGAATCTGTTTCCACTCTTCAGGCAAAACAGCTTTTTGTGCACTCACCAGCTTTCTTCCCACCGCTGCCATCCAGGCCTACCAACTTTGATTCTTCACTGTGCGTTCAAACTTTTCAAACACGCCAGGTCACTTGTGGTTTGCCCCGACTTCCACCTCCACTATTTTCCACTGCAGTCATGTCTCCAGCACAATTCCAAAGCTTAATTGCTCATCTGCACAGATAGTTACATGGTGATTTAGAGAAGACAGCTCTCAGCTGATTACACAATTATAGATTGGTAGAGTAGAATAGAGAGAATTAGAATCTGTGGATCAAATTTTCCTGCACACCTGTGGACACTGAAAAGCATCAGTGACATCAGAGTCTTGAATGTGCTGATGTTATTGGATAAAACTTGGGCAGTACGCTGGATAGAACAGGACCAGAGGATATTAAGCCCTAAATTTACTTATTTTTAGCTTCAGTAGAGGCTTGTCTCAAGGGATGCCAATTGGTCCGTTGGTTGATCCTCTGTTTTGATCCTAGTTTTGCAATACCAGACGATGGTGGATCTTGCCACCGACTGAATGTCTGGGGATTTTAAAATGCTAACTAGTTACTTGAATGGCAACGGTGAGAACAGCTGCTAACAGAACTACGCCCCTTACATTTTTTTAAGGACACGCCTTACCGGACAGAGCGTTTTCCCCCCACTCAGGCGCAGGCACACGACTTCTGCATGTTAATAACATATGGAGGACCGCTTTAAAGGCTTTGGATTGATGTGGCAATACAGGTTTTGTTTCCACCCAGTTTTAGCAACAAAAGCAGGGAGATTGTCCTCGATCTTGACTTGTGAGTCTATTTTGGCACAGACTGGAGAAACACAAAAACTATTGGATGGATTGAAATTTCGTAAAAAACATTCATGGTCCCCAGAAGATGAATACCTTGACCTTTTATCTAGCATCACCAACATATATAGTGTTGTGTTGTTTTGTATATAGTGTTGATATTTCTGGTTGTTTAATACTTTTTTTTTTTTTTTTTAAAGACAATCATTGGAAGGGTTGCCAAGAAATGTTGAGGACCATCATGCCCCCCTCGGAGTTAACTGTGTTGACTTTGGTAATCCCTTTACTGTCCTTAACTACTAATACAGCACAATAACCACCATTTGCTTAAGTTTTTTTTTTTTATTTGTTCAATACTTTGGTTTCTGACCAATGTCCTGAAAAACTTATGACACTCCTAGTAGCTGTACATGTTAGTATGCTAACAAGGTAAACTAAGATGCTGAACATGGCAAACATTACACCTACAAAACATCAGCATTTTAGCATCCTAACATTAGCTTTTAGCTAAGGCACCACTGTGCCAAAGTAAGGCCTCCCAGAGCTGCTAGCATGGCTGAAGACTCTTATCCCACTGCAACAGCAACAGCCGTAGCTTGAGGCATTATGTTTGTGTGTTGCCCATCCGTCAGTCCATCCCATTCTCATGAATGTGATATCCTAGTGAATTTCTTCAAATTTGGCACTTGGCCTGAAAGATGAAATGATTGGAATTTGGTAGTGAAAGGTCAAGGTCACTGTGAGCTCACAAAACAGGTTTTTGGCCATAATTCAAGAATTAATATGCCAGATATGACAAAATTTCACAAAAACGTCTAATAGAATCAAATAATAAAGTTAAAGGTCAAAACTTCACTGTGACATAATGTTCTGCAAAAAATACTTTTCTGGCCAGTATTCAGTGTCATAAGTCTGGAACAGATGGGGAGATGGTGACCATATTTCACATTAGGTCAGATACTGAACTGGTGGGTGTCCACCTTGAAATGGTGGTGATTGTAGAAATCTCCTGTGCTGCTGTACTCATTTGTAAAAATCGTCTTTTTTTAAATTCCTCCAAAGTCTTCACTGCATATATTATATAAGACGGGACACACATGGATGTAAAATGCTAGTTGGCAGAAGGATACAACTGCGAGGCAGTAATTCTAGTTTAATTAGCTATGTTCTGTGGTAATGAGGTAAAATGAGAATTACTCGGGAAAATGCAAAGGGTTGTTTTGGTGCAAGTGCAAAGTTGGTGTAGGCACGAATCCAGACTCAATCCCATGTTTGAATCCAAGTTTCATTGCATTCATTTGTAACTTTGCGACTCCTAATTAAGCCATTTTTACACTGTGCTGTGTACAGTGACACAGCTGTGTGTTTACGCTGAATAGGTGGTGCAGTGCAATGTATCCGTTTTGGCATAAAATATGTACCCGCATTTTTCCTCCACCTCTTGCTGAAAACATCCACACAAACAGCAATTTCTGTGGCTTTAGCAGAGAGAGATTCTGTACTGGGTTACATGGGTCATTTCCACTGATAATGCCATCAACAACTGCTTGCAGGATATGCAATATGTGTTCCCTCTATTTCAGTTGTTTAAATCCCTGTAGCCATCCGACAGCAACAAGACAGACACGATGAAAACCAGCATCAGGCTCGAGCAAGGTAAGTTCACATCAGTCTCATAAGTGATTCCAAGTTCAAATCATTATATTATATGACATAAATGATTATAGGAGTAAGAAAGCATCCTGGCTTCCATAAAACATATTGGCCTAAAAACTATTGTCTCTGGATAAAATGATATTTTCTGTATCATAAATGGTATTATGATGAGCTCAGTGCAATCATCCTAACAGCTTAAGCAGGCAGCTGATTCATGGCAGCGGCGCATTCAGAGACAATGGTGTAGTGACAAAAAGAACTAAGCAGAGAGGGTGAGTGCAAAGGTTGCCAAGAATCTTTCCTGTGCCAAAAATATCACAAAAGGGGGCAGAAGCAGTGGTCAGCCAAACCTCCGTCCTCTCTCCTTCCAACACGTTCTCACTACCAGCTCGTCACAGCAGCTTGATCAGTGGCCCTGCGCTTCAAACCACGACACTGCGGGAACCCCTTTAGCATCGATTTAAACGTGCAGGGCTCTGTGGTCGAGTAAGCAAATGAAGGCACAAAAAAATACTTGGTTAGGTTTAGGCAACTGAAGCCGCGTTTCTGCTGGGGGAACTGTTTAGGGACTGTTTAGGGACCTTTGGAAGAACTCATGAGATTTCCACCACAGAGACCAGGGTTTAAATTAAGTTTTGGGGACATTATTTTACCACCCAAAATGTCCTCGTTTGTGGAGGGTTGACATTTCCAAAAAGTACAGGAACTTTGGGGGTGGGGCTTGCAGTGCTGAACATTTGCAATCAGTCACATACTCGTCTTAGTATTATTTACCACCTTGTGGCTGCAATAAGCAAATGCACGCTCAGAAGCTAAGGGGGCACCCTCAGATTCATAGTTTGCTGCAAAGGGGCACCAATCAAGCTGCTGTATTTGACGCGTAGGGGGTGAAAACGGGCTGCTTTTTATAAAGTGCTTCTGGAGTGGTACTGTGTGACACAAGAACCAAATATTTCTTTCTTTTTCTTGAATAAACTTTGTTCTTTTACTTTGACATCTTTAAGTAAAGAGTTAAGAAAAGACAACACAGGCCAAAGCAATAGAATGGAACAGTACTGTATTCCTGCGCTAAATAAGATTGGAAAAGAAACCCTGAAATTTCTTTTTTTAGCATCTCATTTAATTCCACCCGTTCTTGTCATGGCTGCCACTGAGATTCTTCCAGGTGAGTCTTTTCAGTTAGGAACCCTCCTAATCAAAAAAGATTTTTTTCTGCACACCCGGTTCTTTCTGCCAGTGGCTTGATTAGCTAATCTCCAGCAGCGCAGTTCCCTCCAGGTCTGCAGCATTTGCACAGGGAAACACCGGTCCTCCCACACTCTGCCCACAGGGGCCTCCTATTTCCCTTTGTGGAGCACTCTCTGCTCCCTGCTGATCCACACTTAACTCACAGGTGCCGCTGTAGTGGTATTATTGGGCCTTATTAACTGAATATGATTGAAAATGACTATGCAAATATGACCTGACAGCAACCTCTTACTTGACTAAACCAAAATACAGCGAACAGACATTATTAAAAGTGGTTGCTGAGTTATTATGTAAATATTAGGTTGCTTTAGGATAATTGCAGCTTGTTTTAAAAACATAATTTGTACATGCTACATTGTTTAATTATTTATGTAAAGAGAATAACTCTGCAACAGTGACCCATATCCTGCAGTGTAATAATGATTGACAGGAATTGTATGTATGTGTAGTCTTGCGACAAGGCCTAGATCCAGTCACATGACCTGTTTAGCAGCAGTGTTTGCGGTGTGTGTGCGCGTGTGTGCAGTGTGTGTGGCTCAGCCCAGCAGCAGTTTGGAGTGATGATAGGCCATGAAGTGAGTCAGGCAGTGGAGGATTCAGTCAACAATTCAAGGATTGCGATGCATTGATGATACACATCACCACTGTGACTTCAAGGTCTTCAGAAATTTTCAATGCATA
>JAJHUR010107919.1:0-26397 GCA_027495735.1 Lutjanus campechanus | reverse complement strand
CCCCCACCTGCCCAATGATTGTTTAAAAAAAAAACAACAACAATAAAAAAACGTGCTTTGTGCTTGCAAACGGACTACTGACCTGTCCTAAGTCACACCTATGTGCTAGGCACGTCTAGTTAAACCAAGTGGTTAAAATATGTCACTGGGGGGCCTTTAAAAGCAACATATTGCATAGTCACATCTTAACTTGGGTAATGTTAGAAAAACAATAGCTAACCAGCCTGCTAATCTCCGTCAATCCCAATCTCCATCAGCCAGATAGCTAGACTTTTTGACACAGAGCAAAATGATAGCACATCAATTATTAGCCAGGTATTTAATCTAATAGCTGAATGCTAGCTAACTAGCCAGCTCATTTACATCAATCCTTAGCTAGCTGTTGTGTGCATTAGTTATACAAAGATTGTATTTACAATCTCAACGTTTAAATTTTGGTACTCACCTGTTGCCAAAAACCTCAAAGTGACCATCAGCTGTTTGCCTGAAAACATGCAGTCAGTCCTTGTAACCTTTTCCAACAGCCTGTAGTACTGATGAAGACCTCACGAGTAACGCACATGACTTCCCATGTCGTAATCACGAGCTGACAAGTTACATTTGAAGGCTCCGTTAAACACACATTCAACAAAACAACTGCAAACATTAGAATAATCCCTGTTGTTTGAGAATGCTTGATTGATGTGACATGAGCTGTAGAAACACTGTTGCTGGGCAACCTGGCTTGTTCTGTTTTTAAAAATAGTGAATTTTGTGCTTTTTTTGTAACATGACAAGCAAGCTAGTTAATCACAAAAATTCTGTCCACAATCTTTTTTCGGAAACATAAAAATGTTGTCATGCTGTGTTTACTATGAGCGGTAAACAGCAGACATGTCAGTGAATGCCTTGCAGATGTACGAACCTTTTGCTTAAAAGAAATAAGTTCATTACAAACATTTCTTCATATTGATCAAAATGTAACTTGGGCAGCATCATATTTATATATTTAATCAATAGAATATAATTGATGTATGTCACAATGCTGCAGGTATTCAAAGGTTTCTACATATAAAGTTAAATACTACACCAGTGAGTCACTCAAATAGACCAATGATGATGCAGCGTTTAGAAAAAGTGAGAGCTGAAAAAAACAAGGAGCAACTGTTGTATAGGGAGCAGAGCTGTGATATCAAGGGATGGACACGTTAGGAGTTAGAAGGTGTGGCAGGGAGAGGAGGATGTGGAGGAAGGGACAGGGCAAGGACAGGAAGAGGTGCGGAGAGGAATGTGTTGGGGCTAGACAGACAGCAGGATATGGCCATACTGACCGCACTGCAGCTCCTTTCCCATAGGAGCACAATTTATAGTGTGAACCAGAGATCTGGGTTTGTGCAGAAAAATTCAAGCACTTTTCAAACACTTTCAAGGTACCTGAGACAAAAACGTCCTAATTCCTTTATACACACAACAATCAGCATACATTGACACTTTGTTTTTATAGGAAAGTGTTGCATATTATAATGTTAATATGAGCAGATGGTAAAAAAAAAACAATGTACAGACTCATATAAACACAATCCCTTTCAGTTGTGACTGACTTTTTACTTTTTCTCACTAATGCCACCTTGCCAACTTGGTGTTTGCTCTTTGTGGCACCAGCTGTGGCTTCCTCTGCAGGCGGAAAGCCCTTCAGATGAACTGTTTGCAGAGAGAGTGTTACTGCAGACTGCAGATCAGCTGGGTGGTCAAAACATAATTGACTCAGGCAGTGGCGATGAATCATGGTGATCAGAGCGTTATCACTAATCAGTCCCTTTGGCCACATGAATGTTGCTCTGGGCTCTGTGACAAACAAGGCCCCAAAAAGATGTCATGCAAAGATGATTAAGAGAGGCGGAGAGATAAAGGATGTAATTGAAAGGAGACAGGGGACGTGGTGAGAAGTTCTCACTGTGGTTTCCTGTTTCGCATGGCAGAAGAAAGCACAAAGAGAGTAGAACAGTAGAACATGAGTTAAGTGGTAAGCATGTGGTACATGCGTGGGAGAACTTTGTTGTGTATGTGCATCAGCATAAAACATACAGAACACTGTGTTCAATGACGCATGAGAAACACTCAGATGTTTCACCTGAACATTTGGTGTGGTACAGTACACTGTGGTGTGGACTTTAAAAAGGGGCTGGCATGTTCTGTAGATTGCTGCTATTGTTAGAACATTTTAGACCAATATGTTTTGCACTGTAATGTTATTACCCCAAATTCCAACAAAGTTAGGATGCTGTGTAAAATGTAAATAAAACCAGAATGATTTGCATATACTTTTCAACTTGTATTCACTTGAATACAGTAAAAAGGCAAGATATTTAATTTCAAAACTGAGAAACTTTATTGCTGTTTGTAAATGTACACTCATGCTGAATTTGATGCGTGCAACACGTTTTAATACAGTTGCGATAGGGGCAACAAAAGACAGGGAAAGTTGTGGAATACTCAAAGAACACCTGTTTGGGACATGAGGTTGGCAAGTGCTGATGTGACCAGGAGAGATTAATTATAAGGTGGAACTTTACCAGTAAGGGCTCTGATCAGTAAATACCAGTACCTGTTACATCTTTTTTCAAGAGAGGACCAAGCAACCATCTCATACAGGGTGCAATGATGGGTATCGTAAGCATCACCAATAATAGAATGAAGGGCAGAATGATGCACTGAGTACAAGGGTTTGAGGGTAGAAGATGTAGCACGCATATAAATAACATCACCATAATCACCTCTGTACAGGAGACCAATCTTCTGCTGCAACTTACAGTAGATATAAGAGTGTCAACATGATGTTTGAAATTAAGTCTTTCATCAAGCCAGACGCCTCAGTATTACCTGCAGCTTGCTCAGTTCTGAGTCAGTCTAGAGTGGAGATATGAAGATTGTCACGGTCTACAATACTGGCTCAAGAAAACAACATAAACTTTGTTTTATGTGCATTCATATCTAATTTTAGATCTAAAAGCACACTTTGCAGAACTTTAAAGGAATCTTGCAGTTTCCTAACAGCTAACTGAAGGGAATCTAAAGGTGGACATGGCAGCCAGATAAGGATGAGTTTGTGTCATTGATGTGAATAGAAAACCCAGTATGGAGCCTTGTGGCACACCTTTTGTTATTGGCAAAAACTCAGATTGGATTTTTCCCATTTTTACACATTGCTGCTTATGATATTTAATCCCTCACTATTGCTGTTTGCACAACTTCAGACAACAAGAAATATTTTAAAAAGGCATTTACTAGTCTCTGATTCTGGGAAAGTGAGAAAAATTCCCCATAACTCTATTTCTGGACTTTCTCCCTCACAAAATCACACACATTTAGGCTTTTTCATGTGAAGCCCCTTTGATTACTAATGTAGTGAAGAAGGACACAGAACAAAGAAGGTTCAGATTTGAGATTTGAGATATTTCTTATTTGATTCATTGCAGGGTTGTACAGACCGTGGAAATTGTGCAAAAGTGCAAATGTGTCCTCAGTGCAGAATGATTCAAATAAAAACTCAAGTCTGAAGTTTCTTTGTTCTCTGTCTGCATATGTGACTTTTTCCTGCACCAGAGAAGATGATTAAGGGCAGTTTATTCATTGTATACAGCTCAGTCCTTGTGAATCACTCTTTGTTTTTGTGGGCTTTTTTGGGATTGTCACAGCTGAAAATGGCTGATTTCACAGGTGCTTTTCTGAAAAATTGTGCTGCTTGTTTTCTTTTTTCAATAATTCATTAAAAGTCAAGGCAACTTATTCTGGTGACAATAAAACAGCACTCTTATCTGAGTGTGCTAAGTAATTTTACCACAAAGGCTCATGATTACAGAAATTCTAACAAAATATGCTTTATTTGTAAATGAAGAGGAGCTCCTCGGGGTTATTCCACTAAGACTCAAACTCACAAAATTCTAAAATATAAAAGTGCACAGAGCATTGGTAAATATCAACAACAATGGCAAACCTTGTGTCTTTTCAGCAACTGTGACAAAATAAAAAAAATACAAAAAACAGTAAATGATAAAGACTGAGTTGATTCATTGAGACGTACATGCATGATGTTTGCGTGGGGAACTGCTATGATGAAGCCATGAGAATTGGTCAAAAAAGCTGTCATGATTAGACAAAACAGCAAAGTCTTGAAGAATTCATGGTGATTGGTTGAATTTGCAAATGCAACTTCCTGAGGGACTGTTAGAATAAAAGACAAATGTAACACTACTGGGCAAAAAAGGGTCACTGCCTGGATTTAACTAAGCAAATAGGTAAGAGTCTTCCACTGGATAATTACTGCAGTGATTAATATGTTTCAGCTGGCAACAAGTTATTTAACTCTAACTGATGCAGTGAGTAGCTTCTCATTTCTTAAACAACCACGTCAGAAGACATATCCTGTGGTCGTGGAAAAGGTGTTACTCTGTTTCAGAAGGGTTAAATTAATGGCCTGCATGAAGCAAAGAAAACAACTAAGGAGACTGATGAAACGACTAAAACTGGGCTAAGAACTGTCCAAAGCATTATTAAAACCTGGAAGGATAGTGGTGAACCATCATCTTTGAGGAAGAGATGTGGTCAGAAAAAAATCTTGAATGATTGTGCTCAGAGATCATTTAAAATGTTTGGTGAAATCAAGTCAAAAAAATCAACAATAGAACTCACGGCTGTGTTTAATAGTGAAAGTAAGAACATTTCCACAAACACAATGTGAAGAGAACTCAAGGGATTGGGACTAAACAGCTGTCTAGCCTTAAGAAAACCACTTATCAACGAAGCTAATTGGAAAAAAGGCTTCAATTTGCTCGGGAGTATAAAGATTGGACTCTGGAGCAGTGGAAAAAGGTCATGTGGTCTGATGAGTCCAGATTTACCCTGTTGGTCAGGTCGACATTCAGCAATGTTATGTGCCCAAAAAATGAGGTCAGCTCACTACCTGAATATAATGGATGACCTGGTTTTTCCATCAATGGATTTTTTTTCTCCCTGATGGCACAGCCATATTCCAAGATGACAATGCCAGGACTCATGGGGCTCAAATTGTGAAAGACTGGTTCAGGGAGCATGAGACATCATTTTCACACATGGATTTGCCACCACAGAGTCCAGACCTCAACCCCTCTGAGAATCTTTGGGATGTGCTGGAGAAGACGCAGCGGTCCGACTCTCCATCATCAATACAAGATATTGGTGAAAAATTAATGCAACTCTGGACAGAAATAAATATTGTGACACTGCATAAGCTTATCGAAATGATGCCATGGCGAATGCCATGCGGCAATCAAAGCTAAAGGTGGTCCAAAGAAATATTAGTTAGTAGTGTGTGACTTCTTTTTTGGCCAGGCAGTGTATTACACTGAGCCTCCACTGAAAAAGTTTGGAGCCCCCCTGGGGAGGCCCACCTCTCACTTTGAAAACCTCAGTCCTAACATATCCAGGCTTGTGTCAGATCATCAAAAATCAAATCAAGCAAACAGAGTTTTCTACAAACAAAACAGAGGGCTGCAGTGTGGTTCAGTAGAGTCACTTCAACTCAGTTTAAGCTAAAGTTAAAAGGTTGGTTATATATAGTATATTCTATTAATCACATAAAGTAAGAGGCAGAACTCATATTACAGCTCCTGTAACCTGGATTCAATGTGCAACATGAAGTGTTTGTTCACTGTGGTTCTCATATTGTCTTATTGTTCTTATACTGTCTTATTGTCTTGAGTTATTTTAGTTGCTTTAACCTTCACTGTTAGTAGAAAAGCACAGGTATCTTTCTACTGCAGTGTTTTATTGAAGCCTGCGAGAATGCAGCATATTCAGGCTTTCAGGCTGCCGTCTGTTGCTGTCGTGTTTTCAGTTACAGCATTGCAGGCACTTCCCCAGCAGCCAAAAACAGAAGTCTGTGGTTTTGTACAGCCGCTCTCAAGCGTGAATATGAGGTGGGGTGGCGTAGTGCTGAAAAAGAGCTCAGAAAGCCTCCCTGAATAAACAAGGGTTAAAAAACTAATGTTTCCCAGAGGGCACTGGGGGCTGCCGAGCTGTCAGTACGCTGCAGACATGCGATATACACTAAAAGCCATTCCTTGTCCTCTGATAGGCTACTGTCCTGCTGTGATGTCACGGGTTTGCTTATAAAAAGGGTGACGGGCTCAGCTGCTTCAAAAGGGCAAGTGTGGCTGAGGGCTGGAAGAGTGTGTTTATACATGAGCGTGGACTGGAAAGAGAGAGCAGAGTGTGTGTGTGTGTGTGTGTCTGCGTGTGTGTGTGTGACACACTAAACCAGACATTCACAGCTCAGCAGAAAAAGAAGAGGTAGAAGAGGCACCAAAACGCTGCTGACAAACACATTATAATGATCCTTTGTGTTGTGGATGTAAAAGTGAGTGGATTACTATCAAATCACTGGATTGTAAAGCAGAGCACAGAGCCTGGAGGTAGGACAACTAACTACACATATGCTTCATGCACACACCGCTACAACATCATTTTTATGTTAGAATTATACTCTTTACATTTTCATTAGTTGGTAAGAGATGTGTGTATAAATATAGATGTATATTCATGCAGTTATAAGTATTCTGTTGCTCATAATCATGACGACCAGGTTGGGTAGCAGATGGTTTCTACATATTGCAGTGTGGTAATTAAAGAAATGTAGTCATTAACTTGGGATTAGGGTTGCAAATTTTTCGTGCATTTTTCTGAACCAGTAGTTGAAAATGCAAACAACTGATAAATCAATTAATCATTAATAATTAATGTGATATAAAACACATTTCCTTTTTTTCCCCTTCATTTTAGTTAGATTAGTTTCCTTATTCAACAAATGGTTCTGCCAGACAAAACAATGTCAAATGAGATGCAACTACTCACTAAACTATCACTTCATTATTGCTTAATACATTTTAATTGATTAAATCCTTAATGGCGATGAATCGATTAATGATTAATCGTTAACTTCCCTGCTTGGGATTGCTTTTGGATAACCCAGTAGAGTGGTTAAAGTAGTAACACAGAGAGATTAAGAACAGAAATGATTATAAACTTATATATACTTGAAATTGAGGCTGCAACTAAGAATGTTTTTTATTATTGATTAATCTGATGATTAACTGCTTAATGTTTAGTCTATGAAATGTAAAATAAAAATTTCCAGAGCCCAGCACAAGGTCTTCAAATTGCTTCTTTTGTCCAACCAACAGTCCAAAACAGAAAGATTCTTCATTTACTATCATAAGTATCAAAGAAAAGCAGCAAATTCTTTATTTAAGAAAATGGAACCAGTAAATGTTGCTTGAAAAATGAGTGCAACTATTAATCAGTTCTCAAAATAGTTGGCAGCTGATTTCTGTTCGATCGACTAATCGATTAATGAACTAATAATTGCAAATTTACTTGAGATAATGCAAATTATGAACCTGAATAATCCTAAAGTCATTAAATGTAACCAGTTTATATTACTGTGTTAGAACAATCCCGTACATCATGTTACTTACTTAATTTCAAGACAATCAGTAAACTTTACAGTTTACAAAATAATTTAAATGGATCTTATTCAACATTGGTGGATACTATGCATAAAAGAAGTCATTTGATATCATATATTTTGATCATTGTTCTGCAGGAGTATTTTGTAGTGTCATGTTTTATGATCATGGTGCATTGTCGCAATGAACAGCTTCATTTGTGGATCTCAGGGAGAAAAGCTGCTGCAGCGCTGAATGAGAAATTCAATGAACTGACTTGAAACTGTGACTGCATGCATACACTGTAAAAATAAATAAATAAATAAATAGATTACTCATGGAGGCAATCAGTTGCCACATTTTTTTTGAGTTCATAAACTCAAAAGTTGGAGGTTATTGTACCTTAAATATTACTGTTACTGTTGCATGTACTCTTGGATTACAGTTAAATTTAAGTTATTGATTAAGCCAACTCAAGTTTTTTTTAAAGTAAATGTAACTAAGTATTTTAATTCACCCCACTCATTGCATAAAAACTGAAAAGAACATAATCTCAAGTATAAAGACACATTATTTTATGTTCAGTTGTCATGTTCAAGTTCTTGTGAATTGAAAATTATGAGTTTAATGAACACAAATTTTCACGACTTATCACAGTTAACTAATTTGAGCATTTGGTTGTACAGTGTACATAAATATTAAAAAACATCCACTCATGATGACAACATGGATACTTTAAGAGCCATTTATTCACAAGTGTCGACTGGTTCACACATTTCAGAATTATTAAAGCATTTAAAGGTTTTTTGTGCTAAATTAAATGTTTAAGGACGAGCTCAATGCAGGAGTCAATAGTCTTCACACTGTAAAAAGCTTCAAGTTTAACAATGTTGTATCAAGGTAGATAAACGTCCATGTTGACATAAGGTGAGATATAATGACAAATTTGAACCGTTTCTCCGATATGATCAGAGTCAATCTTTGCAAATACGTTTACTGCACGTGTGTTGAAACTGTTCTCTTCTCTGTCCTCAAACAGCTGCCACAGGAATAAGACCTCTGACCAAACCTAATTTAGCAGAAATAAGTCAGATTCTTCCGTCAGTATGAGGGTGTCTCTCAGGCTCAGTGAATCCAAACTAGCTTTCATCTCTAACATATATGGTTTATTTTGTCAAGACGTTAAAATGTTTTATGACTCTGTGTGTGCTTTTCACTAAGTGTACAAAGACATCCCTCTTCCCTCACAGTTTGGGCAGCTATCATCAGTTTATTCAACTAAGCACTGGAAAAGCTGGGTGTCTCTGTGTGTATTTTTGTGTTAATGCACACTGTGTGTTTGTGCATGTACTATTGTGTGCATTTTTGTGTGTTTGAGAGCTCAGCGTAATTACCATCACTAATCTATCTCTGCCTAAATATTAGGATATTTATGTCTCAGTAAATCTTTTGTGTTTGGTTATTGGCCCCAGAGTGCTGGTCAAGTTTCTTTGTGTGTGTGTTTGACTGTTTAAACAGCTCACGCAGGACAGAGCAGAGAGGTTTTGCAAGCTTGACTCTGTGTTAGTGCAGGTAGACGCCCAGATTATTGATCTGATCAGTGGGAGGAGTGGTACCATTAAAGGGTCATCAGTTTAAAGGGTTGCAGGGTCAAACGTGTGCACTGAACGTCTTACAAACATTAAGAAAACAATGAATCATTCCTTTGGTTATATATGTATGAAGACGATAAAAAATCATGCTGGAATTTAGCGCAATCAACTGATCTTTTTTCATTAAGACAACCTATATAAGTTGGTAACTCATTTGTTTATTCCCCCTACTTAGATCATATAACTGACAGTTATAAACAACTGATCAATTTGCAGTGGAGGACTGGTTGTTGCTCGTTGTCTGGGGGGGAGGGGGCAGGGGTAGAACAGCTGGCTACAACCATAAGAGACTGTTTATTAAACGGTCTATGCCTCCATGTCACTATTTGGACTGCAGTACTCATTTTTGGATGTGCATTTGTTACATAAGACTCCTTTAAGTGTTTTCAAATTGTTGAAAACACTGCGAACAGTGATGGTTAGTATTGAATAACTCAATTATATTTTCCCACAATTCTGTTGAGGCAGATTAAATAAGATTTTACTCAATATCATAAGCTTAATGAACAGAGTACAGCTGAATTAAAAGGATAGTTCACCTATGAATTAAAATGCAGTTAATCCAAGTCTTCTAAAGCCCTGACATGCCGTTCACTTGCACACACACACACCATCACACCACACTCACGCAATTCAGATGGTGTGCACCTACATGTGAACATGGCTTCAAAAAAACATGGTGTTAATGATGTCTTTCAAGTCAGCTTGGCATGTCGGAGTTTTAGGAGACTTGAATTATACCAGACAAGCAGTACGGAGACAATTTATGTTTCTGTTTTTTGGGGTGTTTTGTTGTTGTTGTTGTTGTTTTTCTGTTTGAAAACTGGTCACCATTCACTTAAATTGTTTGGGATATTCTGCAGCACTGTTTTCCTGTGAAAAGCAGTGTTTTGTGGACTAAAAAAACTACAGTAAGTCTGACCTTTGGCACGAGGGTGAGTAGATAGTGACTGAATTTTAATTTTTGGGTGAACTATTCCTTTAATATGTAGTTTATTTGACTAGAAAAGTGTATTTATTTTTGAATCATTACAAAATAACCTCAACTTTTAAATTCAGTCAGTCGGACAGCCTGGACTCTCACTTTTTTAAATTTAAAACAAGTAGTTTATTTTTACAGTGTGTGTGTGTATTCGACTGAAATAACTTTCTGAGGAATGAGCAGTAATGAAAGATTGATTTTTAAAATGAGTCTGCAGTTAACTTTGCAGCAGATCCATCATTTCCGAAGACTCTGGCACCTCTGTATTCTCTAAATATAAATGTGTTTAGTTTAGTCAGTAAGATTGACAGAATACTAACACAGATAATAAATATGCTGTATTATACAATAATGTCATAACACAGCAATTATTTGTTTAGGTGCAGCATATGATTGTCATAAAAAAATAATCTTGTCATCATCCACCCTGGCATTTTGAACTGCATCCCAATATCCAACACATACTCACTGACCCTTGGAGAACTGGGTAAACACTTGTGAATCAATGCATCTCTCTTTACCGCTGGCATTAACATGTGTTGTGAGTGTTTGGATTATGTTGGAAAAACGCCAAAATACATATTAATCCAAGTGCACATGCACACAGAAGATCCAGTTAACCAAACAACTTCTGTAAGTCGCCAGAGGTGCATTAAAAAAACATAAAGTGTAAATGCTGTTCCCTTTCAACTGGGCATAAAAGAGCAAATCACAAATAAAAACACCTCCACCTATGAAGCAAACAGCTAGAATGCAATTCAAACTACAGACCTTTTTCACAGCAGACATTTTGATATGAAATATAGAAAACACAGGTGTTACTAAGGTCAGCCCAGTCTAGGTCGAACAGAGTCAGGGTGCATATTGGCTCACTGGAAAGGCTCTGCTGGATGCTGGAACAGTATCATATGTAACACCTGTGTTATCCCTAATATTTCAGAGCAATATTGTTGCTGTGAAAAAGGTCTTCAGGCAGCCACTGTAGGTTGAATTATAATCCAAAATGACGGCTGAGTTTGGCTCCTCAAAAAAATATCTGCACTCTGTGGTCACAATTGCCTTGATGCCCTGCTTGCACTGTACCAGCTGATTTTGCTGTTTTCTCCTCTGCCTCTTTCCTGTTTATGTGGTTTCCTTTTGTTGAGATTCTGATTGGGCAACATGACGTGAAATGCTGCGCACATAACCGGTGGTGACCTGGATTTCGACCCTGGTATGAATCGATGGAAAGCCGGGCTATTTAAGTGTGATGACTCACGGCAGAGACAGAGTGTTCAGGATGAGCGCGAGAAAGTGACCATGCAAATACGGACAGAAGTGAAGAAGTGATATAAACTTTCTTTGATCATTAAGCATGACGTTATTGTGCAATTCTGTGGTTTACACTGCAGACCTTGTATGTCATTATAATAAGACATTGTCTCATAGTAACAAGTTATCTATTATCTTATGTCACAAAATGAGTTAGTATCTCAAAATAATGAATGATAATCTCACTACTTATATCAAAATAATAAGAAACTTTTGCATTAATAAATTGCATTGGTGAGTTTAATAAAATAAATTTATCCTTCACCATTTAGTTTAATTCATGATTTGTGTGGACTTAAAATCATTGTTTTATTTGATGGCCCTGCTGCCCTGGCTCTTTGCCTTAATGCCCTCAAAAAATGACAACAGGCCAAGTGGCCTTGCCTCTAAAATGATAAAACTCCAGGCTTGCTTCACAGCACTTACGGTACCAACCCTCGACTGTCGGAAGAGTCAGAGTAGTAAACAAAGATCACCAGATGTCTGTTGTCAATCAGGGAATTGCTGCAAAACCTGTCATGCTCAACCTGTACTGATAAAGGTACATTTTGCTTAATGCCTTATACAAGTTACTATGAAAGTTATTGAGTAATAAAAAATACATGCAATATCAAAAAAGAGGCAGATGAGTCGCTTTGTGCTGATACATTCGCAACTAACATGCAGTATATGTGTGTATTCTTCTCACATACAGCATGTCCAGAGCACCCACAGCAATAAGGTGCAGTGAGACAGTTAATGCACTGCTCGGTCTTGCTCTGTCAGTGCTGTTGCTCTTTTGCAAACACCACGTGTACACACTGCTGTAGCTCATATAGCGTTTCACAAGCCCCAACACTCAACAAACATCCATCCACAGCTTGGTGTATGCTTGCAGGCAGTGATTTGGTCAGAGTCAGTAGGCGAAACGTAAACTCTTTAGACACTATATTTAATATAGCAACTTGATGATACTTCAAGTCTGGCTGAGGATGTTTCCATGTTCATAAAAAATGCAAAAATATCCCCAAAAAAGTAGTAAGTAAAAGGTGCCAGTAGCAATATGGACATGAGAAACATACATACATACATGCTTTTATATCATAGGAAGACACAATCCTGATGTGACATACTGTATATTAGACCTATTCAACAGGCTGCCTTCAAGTCAGACTGGCTGATATGATAAATAAATCTAATGTACATATCTTTGAGCTACTCTGTAACATCTGCAATAAGGATCACACCTGCTTCACACATGCGATTGGGCTGGTGGGTCAAAGAGAAACTCTCATGTTAGCTAAGCTGACAACAATCCTAAAAATGTCTCTCTGGAAGTTACATAAGGGATAATGTACAATGAGCCGGTCAATAATGACACAATTACTGTACATTATCATACTTATTACATGGTTACTTAGAAACTTACTTAGAAGCAACAATTTACCATAAAATATTAATTTTAAAAAGGTTTTACGGATTTCAAAATGATTTTATTGTTCCTCCAGAGTCTATGATCAGAACTGTGTCCATAGCAACAGTCTGTTCTTCCTAACAACGGTCTGTTATACAGAAATTACAGACCATAGAATGTTGTAATTGGCCAATCAGAATTGAGTATTTCACAAAGCCATAGAGACATAGCCAAGAGACATGAGATTGATTGTGAAAATCACAAATTCCAGAGCGAATGGACTGACGAGTATTTATTTACTTTGCAAGCTGCAACAAGTAATAAATGTTAGTGTTTATTGTGCAAATAGTGTGGCTGTGTTCCAAATCACACACTAGTGAACTATTCATACTAAAGTCAGACATGAAATTGAGTATGTAGTACATTCCAACTGGATTTTGTGTACGCAAGAAATTCTGAGATGTATAATAGTTTGCCAGGAATTCCTCAGGATGCACCGTGAGCTCACTGCACACACTCAACCACCCATAATGCATTGCATCTCTTCAGAATGTCCCAGGACGGACTGTGAGGCAGACGGATGTAGCACCGTGCTGTAGTTATGTTTACAATTTTTGTATCTTATTACATCATGAAAGTATTTTTCAGGTGAGAAATCACCTGCATAAATATATATTTACTAGTTTTATGAAAATTGATGGCGAATTGAAAATGAACGTTTTTGGAGCTGAGAAATTCAGCAAGCGCCTGCAGGGGTATCCAGCCGGCCAGTACCTCACAGAACCCTGTTTCCCGACGGTCTCTGCAGCACAGCAGACGACTTAATCAACATTTCTATCTGTGTCAGATTTATTCTGTTTAGTTACGCGCTGCTTTGTATAAACTTTATACGATAATCTGCCATAATGATCGTCTGCCAAAAACTGATTGTTTTTCCCAGTTTATATACAGTACGTCTACAGTACAGCTGCTTTATTTGAATCACGCACTCATAATGTGCACATACACAAAGCTAAATGTCTGTGGTAATAACAAAGACTTTATGAAACCGAATAATCACAATTATGTCCAAAGAAGTGTTTGCTGTTTAGAGTATAATGTTAATTAGGCATGATATTTTTATGATTATGGGCAAGATTGTTTCCCATGTTAATATCAGTTTGGTATGTTTAATATCTTTGTTTAGGACGATATTTGGAAATTAGACTGTAATTAACATGAGTTATAACGTTATAGGCTATATAATAAAGAAATGATCTCTTTTGCAATTATCTTTATGACTCTGCGTTATTTGACCTGTTGTGTGCACACAGCAGGTCAAACAACAGGAGTAGGTCAAAGGTGGTTACAATCAGGTGGTATAGTCAGGTGGTCATAATCCATCGCGTGCAATGGATTATGACCACCCAAATCCTTTGTTTTGACCAGTTTAAATATCTTTAAAGCAGGTGGTCACTTCAGCAGCCTACTCCTCTGCCTCTCAGTAAGGTATACCTACGGTATAATGTCTATTATTGTCCAGTCCATATCGATCTTAACATTCAAATATTCATTTGACCTTAATTCTTTTCTCCCCTTGCGATCAAGCATGCATTCATCTACGTTAACATAATACTGGGAAATACTGCATTGAGTGGAAGACGTAATGTTTATTTACACTTGTATAAATAACAATAATGGTAGATCAGACCTGTAATGTTGTGATAGTCATGTGATGCAGTGAAGACGTGTTACATGAGTATACTTCAGTGTGAACAGTCTGCTGTTGCATTATTAAGTACCTCAGACTTAAAGCAGTTGTGTTCACCTGGCTTGTTTGAAAAAGCTTAATTCATTTGTTTGTTACCAATTGAAGTATTTTTTTTAAGTTGATCCAACAATTCTTCTTTGAAGTACGCACACTCTTAGAAATAAAGCTGCTTGCTAGAACGGGTTCTTTGACTTGTCCCCATAGGAGAACACTTTTTGGCTCCTGGTAGAAGCTGTAATAAAAGTTCCACTTGGAACCCTTTCAAAGAGTTCTACCTAGAACCCAATATAAAGAGTTATACCTCAAACCATCTGTAACAGCCCTTTTCCAACAGTTCCTGAACCTCCTTAAACCAGCCCACATTTCCACCAGAGTAGAACCATTATAAGTATGGATGTTCATCAACAGAGGGCGTGGCACAATGCACAACAGCCTGTAGAATATGACACACCCACTTTGGCTCCCAAGGAGAACCTGCTTTTTTTTGTTCCAGCTGGGAACCAACTTTTCCAAACCAGTTTATTTTTGGTGGAAACACTCAGAAAGTTCCAAAATTAGGTGCTTGAACCAGAATGGGGCCAGTTCCATGTTGGCGGAAAAGGCCCTGAAAAAATTCCACCCAGAAACCCTATGAGAGGTTCCACAGTGTGTAATGGTTCCACCCAGAACCCTCTCTGGGGCTTCTATCCAGAACCTTTCCACCTTCAAAGGGTGTTAAACAAGCAAACATTACTTGGTGCCATCAAGAACCCACCAAGGGAGTTCTTCAGAACAAATGGCTCTGGGTAGAACCTCAGCCCTTCAGGAGGAACCCTTTTAAAACAGCTATTTATAAGAGTGCAGTACATACTGATTGAGTAAGTAGTCGGCAGTATGTGAAGTATGTGATTCCAATGTGAAGAGGCACTACAAGTCAAATCTTAGCGAGTTTTCTGCCAGATTTCCTGAGAGCTCAGAGGAATAAACCTTTTAATATTATACTGTCAGAGTTATTTGTAGCCATTAATTGACCAAGTATTCTGTGTGGCCCACAAACCCTCAGAGATTTTCCTGTTTGGCTCACTTGCTGTTGAAGAAGATGAACGGCCTTGGTGCATATGTATATGTTAACACTGGGGGAGAGTGACTCAGAGACGTGCAGACCGCTGAACTTAATGAACTCATGATGACACTCAGGCACATATAACTTCCTCTGTGAAAGAACACAAACGTTCATCTCTATAAAAAAGCAGGCAGGTAAAAAGTCGCTGAACATACTGCCTCAATTTAGATACGATTCAGCGGTTTCTTCAGCAGAGAGAATTATATGTTAATATCTACATAGTGTAAATCTTAGTCTGGGAGTCAGGTCCACCCCTCAGGATGCTTTCTGCCACCATTTTACACTATTAATTCCTGTTTTATTATTTTCTTTTAATTTTTAATTGGGAGTAATGTTGTTGAGTAATGTGTTTGTATTTTTATTATTGTTTGTTTGATTGTTTTATTTGTATTTGTTGTTTTAATTTTGCTATGTGAGGCACTTTGGGCTGCCTGTACCTTGGGCCATCACAGGTTCATAATGAGCACCCCCAGCTCGGGGCCGTTCGGTCTTAGGGGCCCCAAAACCCCGACATGTTTTTGCTGAAATGATCCAAATGCAAATATTAAGGTTCTACAGTTGCACAAATCCTTATACAAGGGTGACATTTGATGGGAAGGGTCCTGAAACAAGGGGGAACATAGCAAAATAAAATTCTGGGGCTTGCTCTCATTATATTTTCAAATATAACCCACAACATCCCTAAAAAGGCAAAACAATTACTGTCTACTTGACAAAGTCTCATCAAAAATGATTGTTTCCCAGCACCTTATAGTGAATATCAATGCATTACTTGTATGTAGAAAACTTCCATAGTTTATAAGTGTCAGTTTGAGGCAATGATGACCTCTGTATCTCCAAATTACACCTGCTGTGGTGGGAAATCTTCCCTATACCTTAAATCAGAGAAAACAGAATTTTCAGTCACTAGCGTCACAGATAGTAGTAAATCTATTCCTTGCATCTCACATCATGTTCATATGTACTGCTGCTACTGCTGTCTGAAGTGAGGAACATGAAAAGTGAATATTGCAGTAGGAAAACAAATGCTCTCCAATGGTATTCAAAATATTTTATGTTGAATATTCACAGATCACTTCAAACCAATGAACTCAAGCAGTGTAGAGTTAAAATACAGGCTAGCATGCCTTACTTACCTTATTACTTGTATTTACATTATTTTCCTAGAAACAAAAAGGGGTTTTGTGGCCCCTGAGACCGCAAAGGGTGCAGTTCGGGGAACCTCATTATGAACTTGTGATGACCCAATATATACAGTAGGTTAACAGGATATAACAGTCAAAAAAAGGTAGCAGAAAACATCCTGTGAGGTGGACATAGCTCTCAGCCTATCTATTTAGATCCATATCACTTGTTTAAGGTGACACATTGCAACGTTTCAACTGTATGTTCAGGACAAACTCATCTCTTCATTGATTTGGACAGTAACCTGTGGTGCCGTGGGCGCTGTTTCAAGCAAACCCGCAAGCAGATACACGCAAGAGCTCATTAAAATCAGCTGGTAAAACACCTCCTGCTGCGGGAGAGGTGCACTGCCGGAAAACTCTTGAACCGTACCCCACTCTGGAGCTGTCTTAATCGATTATTAACAAAGCTGTGTTGTTCTCTGTGTTCTGACTGTAGATCATGGAAAATGTGAGTGCTGTCTCAGCACTGGCTAACCAGTCAGAGCCCAGCAACTCCTCACGTCAGTACAATGATGCAGAGATTGGGCTGCTGGGTGCTGCAATGGCTATTCTGGTTCTGGCCATAGTCTTTGGTAAGTTACAAAACATTTCATCATTTCAACTGACCCTTTG
The DNA here is from genome assembly GCA_027495735.1 of Lutjanus campechanus. Taxonomy (NCBI): domain Eukaryota; kingdom Metazoa; phylum Chordata; class Actinopteri; order Lutjaniformes; family Lutjanidae; genus Lutjanus; species Lutjanus campechanus. The sequence goes on along the minus strand of JAJHUR010107919.1, from coordinate 8,948 downwards.
CTAAGTACCGCCCTCTTTAGTTACTGTTGCTGTGCCTGTCAAGCTTTCCATTCTCACACTGCACATATGTAGTTTACAGTGATAACGGTGGCAGATTTAGTATTTAAATTGGCAGTAATTTGTGAAACAGCGGGTCTTTAAATCCACAGAGCAGTAAACAAAAGCAGCTTCTCATTTCTTGCTGCTGAGTGAAGACTTTGTCAGCTGGAATAATGACTCTCACTGCCGGATTTCATAAGTGTAGCTAGTTAATGTAAGCTAAAGCTAATGCTTAAAATCCTTGAGTCAGCTGAGAAGTCTGTAGCAAACAGACTTTTTATTGTTTCCATCTGACACATTTTAAAATGAGAACCTAGTAAAAGTGTTTTAGATGTCAAGTTACTTAACGTTAGTGTACATGATATAATGTTAATGCTAACAGACTGAAGCTAAAGGTACGATCCAGCAAACACTGGTAAAGCTCAAATGTGAGGTTCCAGAGGTCAATGTCCTATTAATATTTTGAATATTGGATTTAGATTATTAGCAATAATGTCATAACCAGCCAGGTTATTGTGAAGGGGTGGTGTATGATATAATCCATATGATATCAACCTTGTTTTAAGAAAAACATGTTTTATTTGTGATGTCATGGAGAAATACACACAATCCTTAAGTGTAACAACGTCTCTCATTAGTGGAGCTCGCTGTTACAATGGAAATGTTGACCGCACCTGCTGACTTGCTAGGCCGCTAACATTAGCTAACAAGAGTTTTATGCACCCAATCTTGTGCCCATTCTATAAAATGTTTTATGTTCACGACACACACACACACAAGTCTGGCTTGAGGAAATGTTACTGCAGGTAATAAGCTAGTTAGCTGGACATGCTAACATTTGCAGCTCACATTAGAGCAGATAAAGACAGTTTCATCAATTCCCCATATGTTTGCTCTTGTGTCTTGCATTTTTGAAAGACTACAAAAAAGAAATATGCCACCCTCCAAACTCACAGAGAGACATAGAGACAGAGAGTACGTCTTTTCTTGGAGCCCAAATACAAAGCTTGACCTGTCTGCTATGTCTAGTTACGGTTGCTAATCTATCGTTGGACAGTTGTTATTAATAATATTTTACAACATTCAAATGTGTCTTAAAAGTTACATTACTCTTTCTTCCGTCCAGGTAATGTGCTGGTCATCACAGCCCTCCTGCGGTTCCAGCGGCTCCAGACCGTTACCAACCTCTTCATCGCCTCGCTGGCTATTGCCGACCTCATCATGGGTTTGGTTGTGGTCCCGTTTGGCTCCAGCTACATCCTGCTGGGATCCTGGCAGTTTGGAAACTTCATGTGTGATTTCTGGACAGCAACTGATGTACTGTGTGTCACGGCCAGTATAGAAACACTGTGTGTGATTGCTCTGGACCGCTACCTCGCCATCACCTCTCCACTCCGCTACCCAACGCTACTTACCAGGTACAGTATGACTGAGATGTTTTGGTCCGTGTGAGACTTTCTCGATTAGCACAAAATCAAATTTGTTTGATGTTTCACTTTTCAGTTTCAGCCCTGTTTGCTAAATGAATTCAACCTTTCTCGGGTAAACAATGAGAAATATTGTTGTCGCACCATCTCTATGTGTAAACGTTCCAGCAGCATAGTCACACCCCAAACAGAAATTTTCTATCTACTGTCAAAGGCAAAACCTGTTTTTATATCATTTGTTGGGGTGTGGCCTAAGGTAAACTGTGCTGGAAATTTTGAATATATTCTATATTGCAGAGCAACATTAACTTTCCACCCCGTTACACAGCGTGGTTATATCCTTCTAAAATATCAGCCTGAAATTAGTAGCAATTTATTTTTCTCTGTAGAGGGTTTTTAAAGGATCTGTTCTGACAGAGGCCCATCTCTTAAAGGGAACTTAAAGGGAAACTGCACCAATTTTACACATTAAAGTCTGTTTACAGGTCTTGAGTATATGCATATGTGATTAATATGGGGTGGGTTCTGTGACAGCATGTCTGTCCAATGCCTCAGGGTCCTGAAACTCAGACTAGGCAGTGCTGATCAGATATGGATACTGCATTGCCCATTTCTCACCACAAATGCTTTCATAAACATACTTTAGTGTGCGGATTAGCTGCAGCCTAATATGAGAAAGATTGCAACCAGGTGGCAGCCATTTTGTGCCCTGTTTGGAAACAGACTAAGCAACGCAACATCACACATTGTGTTGCTCTGATTGATTATGAGAGGTTCCAGACTAATTCTGGTGATGCAAGGCTTGTTCTTCTGCATCTGCTATATCCAAAACAGGTCCCTAATTGATCTTAAGCAAGGCTGAATCAAATACACTGCACTACAATTTATTTTAGGCTGTGGTCCAGGCGTAAAAAGAGGTGCCTGTCCTGTTGGCCCAAGTTGCCCTGTGTTTTCACTCACCTGTAAAAAAAAATGTCTTCCCTGCTGCTCCCCAGGGGTCGGGCCTTTGCAGTGGTCCTCGTGGTTTGGGCAGTGGCCTCCCTCATCTCCTTCCTGCCCATCCATCTCAGGTTGTGGGTGTCAAAAGATCCGGAAGCTCAGCGGTGTTTGGCTAACGAGATGTGCTGCGAATTCAACACCAGTGTAGCGTATGCAGTGTCTTCCTCGATTGTGTCATTCTACCTGCCGCTGGTGGTGATGATTTTCCTGTATAGCCGGGTCTTCCAGGAGGCTCAGAAACAGCTGGAGAAGATCAGAGGAAGGGAGAGGCACCTCTATAACTTACATTACACTGCACAACTGACTCCCAGTGACAGTCCTGCAATGAATAAACTCAGGACAGGAACTGAGGTGGGAGAACAAGCAGGGGAGGACAGACTAAACATGCAGAACACAGGAGACATTGGTACGGAGGAGAAATTAGGAGAGAGCAGAGCAAGAACAGAAAAGGGGGAAGGAAAATACTCTGCCGCAAAGCGTCTTAAGTTCTGTCTTAAGGAGCACAAGGCTGTGAAAACTCTGGGGATCATCATGGGAACCTTCACGCTGTGTTGGCTGCCCTTCTTCATCCTCAACATCCTCACAACCTTCTTAAATCTGGGTGACATTAAGTTGATCTTCAGACTCCTCAACTGGCTTGGATACTCAAACTCAGCCTTCAACCCGCTCATCTACTGCCGCAGCCCCGACTTCAGACACTCTTTCCAGGAGATACTCTGCCTGAGGGGCAAAGGGGGAAGCTGGGGAGTGAGGAGACGATGGGGTTGGTGCAGGGAGAGGGATTGTTACTCCATGCCCTCAAGCAAGACGACGGGGAACTCAGACCTGAATGGTATGAGCGGGCTGGACGTTCAGGAGAGGTCCGGGTGGAAGAGCAGTTTGGAGGGCTCTATTCAAGACAGCTCGCTAATTCTGGCTCCTATGCCTTCCTGCTGTGAGCAGGTTTTAGAAGTAGCTCCTGGTTCCCTGACGAACTGGCAGGCTAACAATTCTGCTAATGGGAGCTGTAAGGAAAATCTGGCCTCAATTGCTTGACCAATAAGCACGTTAGACTTTACATTGTGTGTGCAGGAAACATCAGTTTGATGAAGCTTGAAATGTTTGTTTTTGGTTGAAAATGACTCAAGTTTTTGGTCTGTTTTGAAGCTTGTAATGTTGTTAGCTAATATTGTAGTAGGTGTGTCATCACTGTTCCTCTTTGCTGCTGCAGTTTTCCCAATAACAATGTAAATGTTCAGCAGTATGTGTCAGCTTTAAAAGGATAGTATGAATTATTTTAAGTGGGGTTGTATAAGATATTTATCAATAATAAGTAAACTATAGTAGATGACGGTCAACAAGCCCCCAGTTTGGAGAATCCAACCTGTCCAACGTAGGACTCGTGCGCCTTTATTCCACATCGCCGACTTTACTGTATAAAAATTACAGAAGCAGAATGAGAGGGAGGAATTACACTTCTGACCCACCAGCGGAGGTAGTAAAAGCACTGAATCAACATCTGTGTAAAAGGATGAGCTGATAAGACGGGACAGGACAATGTTGTGTTACACGTTCACTGCTTTTTGTGATAAATTACGTACTTGTTCGACATATTTGTCAGCTGTGTTTAAGCAGAGAGTGAGAAATACGAGTGGAAACTTTCTCCAGCACTGACACAGTGCTGCGTGCACTAAGCAGACACACACACAAACACTGGAGAAATCCTCACAGATCATCACATAAGGTGATCTTTTAACATAACTGTTGCAGAAAACGCAGCAAAGACATAAAAAGTTTCATGTTATAAATTCATGATGTTATCAGCTCTCCTTAGATTAGAAAAGAGCAGACAAGCACAAACAAGGCGATGTATCAGCGAGCCATCGTTGGTGGTGCTTTTGTGGGCTCTCAGTGTAAAAAGTGCTAGAGAGGAGTACTGCTGTGGACTGGAGCACAAGCAATTTCAGCATCAGTTTCGGTTTATACTATATTTAGAATATTTTCTCTGCTTTAGCTCGCCATCAGACTGCTTTTTCTGAGGGGAAACAAAGCCAATTATTGCTCTGTCCAAAGCCACCAGGCTCTTTTGGCAAAAACAGTCATTTTGACTTGCAGAACACGGGATCAGTTAGTTATTCTGTCATTTCAGTGAACTCAAACTAACACTTTAAAACACAAAAAGTGCACAATAACACAAACAAACTAACAGATTGAAGGAGTGGCAAATGAGAAACTCCCATGTTATGTGAGGTACTGTTTGTGCCAAAGGAGTCTGGTGGCTTTGGCTTATATTGCAGTGGTTTACAGTCAGACAAGAATGTTTGATAGCAATGTAAAGTGGTGAACATATTCTAAATAGAGTGTACATTTGAGCTGATGCTTCCATTGTTGCTTCACTTGACCATGGCAGAACATTTCTTAGCTTCCATGCTCTTAGTGCTCTCTGCCTCTCAACTCCACTTCAAATAATCCAAACTATCCCTTTAATAGAGGTCTGACTTAAACCTTTCACTAAATTTTCCACTCACAACAACGCAGTGAAAAAATGTATAAAATATACTGATAATCAGACAAGAAGCACATTAAAAAAAAACTGCATAAGCAAAGTGAAACATGATGAGCTTCACCAAACTGTTACTTACAACAAGACTATTATTGGAGGATGGATAACAGAAAGGTGATGTTACAATGGACTGCATATGAATTACTTGCAACTGAAACACAGGACAAATAGGAGTGAATTATTTAAGGACAATTCTGCTATGAGATGTATGACAGTAAATGTGTGAAAAGGTTTTAATGACTGCTTGATAATAAAATATGCATGCTCATGCATTCCAAAATGGTCCTTTGTTAAAAGCAGTCAAATAGGAAAATCATAAAGTTGTTGTTCAGAAGTTTGGAAAAATTAGATATTGACATGAAGGATGCTGGTTCACATTCCTTCACATCATCCGGCTTTGAGGAGGAAAATCATGCACCTCGTCTCCTCACAGCTACAGTTTATCTGCCATCATGCAAGAATATTGTAGCACCAATTGTTTACCACCAGTGGTAGGAGATTAAGAATGTATCTATTGGACTGCAGGTATCTAAGCAGTTGTGAATGTGTAGCAGTGTATTGTTCAAAAAGACTATTTTACAATTTACCTTTCTATGCCCCGCCCCTTTTTGCTCTGTGCTCCAATAGCAGTGGAGCAAGCTTAGCACTGCAGTCAACTTTTTCTTTTTGTTACCTGTATTTGGATGTGGTATTTGTGCTAATCTCAACTATGTTGAAAAGACAACCAGATTTTGAGGATGGTTAATAGACTTTTGCTGGTGGACCTGCAAAAGCGAAATATATTCACATCTTAAGTGAGCTAATGTGAGCAAAATGTTGCTAACTTCCAAACTAATCTATATCAATCATTTTGTTCATGTTAGTTAGCTAGTTAGCAAGAGTCTTGCTAACATTAGCTAACTTATGATGTGACCTTATATGTTGGAAGAAGGGAAATGAGAAAGTTGACAGAGATACAAAGTTTGCCTGATTGGTGCATCACAATGACATCACATTGTTCTAGTTGAGCCCTGCCCACTTCAAACCAATGAGAAGAACAGAGAAAAATAGCTGCAAATACATATCTCTCATGTGAAATGACAAGAAAATGTTCCAACTTTAGCCAAAAAAAGCGTGTTCTTGTGGGATCCCATCCCTCAAAATATGAAGGTGATGGAGAAACACATGTTTTAGTCTTTAATGTGAATTTTAACGAACATTTAGATGAAATTTTGCTGAAGGACATTATTATTATTATTACCTAAACCAACGTGGCAGGAAGCACGAACGGGAAACTAGCACCTCATTTGCAATGCAAAGGACAAAAGCCGCATATCCAGATAAAACCTCTGAGAAGTGGAGATAAAAACATTCATTTTCTTTGCCCGTTGGCTAAGAGTCTTATTTGAAACAGCGGGTCTCACAATAATGATGATAATAACCTTCTCAGATTATCAGCAGTCCGCCTGTTTTTCATTCCTTCCTGATAAACCTCTGGTCCAAAATCATTTACTGTTGTATATTTGTATATCAGATAAACATCTGAGACCCAAACTTGTGACTATCATAGCTGCTCTTTCTTTTCCCTGTGTTTGCTCTCTTTCATCTTGTATGAAACTATTTTCCCTCTCTGCCTCTCTCCAAACATCAACAGCATCTACCCACTCTTTCCTTTCATCATGTCTGCTTTAGCTCTGTTATAATAGGAACATTGCAATCTGTCAGACAGCACTGGGGAGATCATTTTCATGCACTGGGATCTGTTGTCTGTTACAGTCACTGTAAAAACATACCAGTCAGATTACACATATTTTATGTGCTTTTTTTTTTATGCTACACAGAAACTTGCATGATGGGAAAGTGTGTTTGGATTAGTTTTTTTCCTAATTTAAAGTGATAATGATAAAGTAGCCACATAAAGTCTATGAAGACTAAAGGCTGGGTCGCACCAACAAGGAAGAATTTTTAAACCCAATTAAATCATGTTTCAACTTTAAATTAGATATATCTTCAAACCTCAGTTTAGTTTTTACTGTAAATCTAGATTCTGTTGCACCAAGACGTTAAACTCCAATTTAAAATCGCAAAGAGCAGTCTTAAATAAATAAATAGCATCAATGGCGTAATAAATGGCGTCATAAACCTAAGGAACTGATCCTGTTAATCGTGTGTTTAGCACCATAGATGTTATTAGTGGCGATACCCAGCCCACAGGAGAACCTGGTGCAGCCAATGAGAGGTAGAGGTGGGGGATGGGGGCTGTATGGAGTGGGTGGGGACTATTTGCATATTCATAAATCCTTGCATGCAAAATTAAGGCAAGGTGCAGAGCTATATGTAAGACATTTGAACAAGGTAATTGAACTTGTTTTTCAGGAAAAAAAAAAACACAGCACACAATTTATTACTTCTAGCCGAGCATTTTATATTGTTTGAAACATGACTGGAGGAAGAATTTAAGATATACAGAGTGGTCGAAAGTTAACCCCGCCACACTTTAAGGAGACTGTTCACTGAAAATTGTTGGACCAACTTTTAAATATACTTACAAATGAGTCGTGTTAAGAGGTTTGTTGAATACAACAGTTTTAAGTCTGATTTACTTAATAATCTGATCATTTTCAACAGTTAATGTCACTTAAATTTAAGCAAAGTCAACTTCAAAGTTTCCAATTTTACAACTCAGTTATTGCTTTACTCCAAAGTAAAATGCTGCACCTCAACAGTCAGAAAGTGTGGTTTCAAGAAAAAAAAATCATAGTAGTATGTTATTTTAGTTTTTAAATATAATTAAAGGAACTGCAACATTAGGAACATTAGCATGACTTATGATCAGATCACAAAATATAATTTTGTCTTGCATTAGATTTAATTTTCTTTCTGAATCATCAAGATAAAATGGCATCTCAACTGAAAGGGGGGTCTGGAAAAGAAAAGGAACAGGGTGTAATTTCAAGCTGTTATAACCCTAAAAAATGGACTTACATCACTGAAGCAGAAAGATGAATGAGACCCATTCAAAACATGACATAATTTCAAGACTACTGAAATACACTTTTTTAAAACACCGTATTTAATTTCAGTTTACTTCAATAAACTTGGATTTACAAAACAAAGATTAGTTCGTTTTCATCATGAATTTACTTATTTTAAACTTAAAACTGTTATTAGAACTAATCTTAATCTTTCTTGGTGAAACCCAGTTTAAATCAACAAGTTACACTCTGGAAATAATCTCCCCTGTCTGCTTTTATACGTGTACTGTACAATACTGTGTGTGTGTATGTTACAAATGACACCTGAACAAGGTATTGAAGGTCAATAAGTGGCAATTGTGTACTGTAAATATGGTCTGCACATGTCTGTCTGTATGTTTTATGTACTCGTGAGGTGATTGTTAGCTACTTGTGCATTTTGAAGCTTGAAACATGCCATTGAATACTTGTAATTTACTGTAATGTGTATGAGACTTGGATTTACTACAAGTTGGAAAATACTGTGCTTTGTTTTCTATTTTGAATTCAATTATTTACGTGGTTCTCTAAAAAAGAACAAATGCAATAGAGTTGTTTTAATGTACCTTTTGTATCATGTTTGCAAATCCATGTGGACGTCGGATCACAGAGTTTAAGTAGCACTGAAACACAAGTCTACACTCAAAAAAATATATATTTGTCATTTTATGTGTGTGTCTGTCTTGGGATACTGAGACAAATCTGAATCTTTGTTGAAACTAAAAGTTAGTTTTCAGCAGCGTAGCTCTTCACTAGAGGAACGGATTTTCTACCTCCATCAGACTCACATGAATGTCATCTCTGTAAATATTTATTCATGAGCTGTTGTATATTTTTGTGAGTAAAAGAATGAAGTTTGAAATTCAATTGTTTGAATCTGTTACTTATATAATATATATATATATATATATATATCTATCTCTTTTAAAAATATATATATATATATAT
>JAJHUR010107918.1:0-13794 GCA_027495735.1 Lutjanus campechanus | reverse complement strand
AAACACTATAAATGCTTTATATTTATTCTTTAATGTCTATGGGGATGTGTAGGTCAATTAGCCAAGCAGCGAGCATGTTCAGGGTATGATGTGAAGTTTTCCTGAAGCGATGCTGACTGACTGTCTAAGCAGGGGCTATTTATGCATGTGTGCTGTGCAGTGGTGCAGGAAACAAGAAGATGCTGTCTTTCTGTTGCACTCCACTCAAGGCAACACTCCACACAATTGCTGCCAAATCTCTGCCAAACTGAATAATTCAATCATCCCCCATAGCTGCGGTGGTCTAGCTACCTTTGTGTGTGCAACAATCAAATCAGTGTGGAAGCCCGCCGAGTGGTTCTTTCTGAGACACTGAGTAGCTCTACAGCCCGGAGATTGTTTTCATTGAAAACAATTCTGTTGATTAAACGAGGTGTGACTGTGGAGCGGGGATCTGAGGAACATCGATTGCTTGTACAATTGTTTGTTCCTTGTTAAAAGTGTGATCTAAAACAGTAGTTGCTGATAGTGTGCAAGGAGCGTATGCTGGTGTGCCTATAAGACAGTTAGCGTGTCTCTGCCTACCCTAAAATACCACAGGTGGAGAAATCCTCCATGATCAATTGTGGAGGATTAATAGTGCCCTCACGAGTGGCCACGCGAATGTTTGGAGATGTAATTGCTGGTGCTTTGGCAAGGCTTTGTCAGCGCTTGATTATTTTGTTGAATATATATTAGTCCAGTTGTAACAGTAGGGATAAGTGAGCTTTACAAGTATTCTTTCGGAGACACCCACTCTCCCCATTTCCCTCACCCCACCCCTCTTTGAAGTAATCACAAGGTTACAACCTCAGTTTTGCCCATGTAGATTTAACACTAATCCCCACTGAACACAAAAACAAATACAGTAAAGAGAAGACAAAATTTATTTATCATTTTTGTTGCCAGGTCACTGGTAGTGCATTTGCATTCTGGGGACATCTGCAGCTAAGCTACTGCCACATAGAGGTTGTTTGCATTGAAATTTGTCCCTCATTTTATCCTCTTTGAAGCATGCAGTGGAAAACCTGTCCAGCAATCTATCATGCTGCTGCTGGGCTAATAAATGCAGTTTTCAAACCTAGCCACGTCCCACTGTGGGTCATTGTTCAACACTTTGTGATGCTGTCAATGTTGTGTAAAGCGGAGGCTCTTTCCTCAAGTGTAACTGAGCTTTACAACTAAATGAGTTCAGTTTCTACACTGAAAAAAAGAGTGTTGGACCAGCTTTAAAAAAATTACTTCATTTGGTAACGCACAAATGATTTAAGTTTTTTCAAATCAAGTTAAGTTTGATGAACATAATTTCCCCCAGTCAGATGTACTTAATCTCATTGCTTTAATATCAGTTTGCATTAATGCAGCCTAAACTCAAAGGTCAACAGGTCAACTTAAAAGTGTCCAGTTATTCAACTCAGTTATTTGCTTTACACAGAAGTAAACTACTGCTCCTTAACAACCTAATAGTATGGTTTCAAGATTTTTTTTATAGTAACCTCAGTGTCTTTTTCCAGTTTGCAAAATATAATGAATATAACTGCTAATATTAGCATGACTTAATGTTAGCCTCACTAAATGATAGCTGGTTTTATTCAGTGAGCTCACAAAAACTGAAACAACACAATTTCATCAATTCAGGTGGACCATTTTATATAAAAAATAACCAAGAGGAAATTGCAGCTCAACTGCAGGGGGGAAGGCTGTAAAAGACATGGGTGTCATGACATCAATACTCAGAGAAATTTAACTAACGTGCTTTGACTGAAATAAGAATAGCAGGTTAAGGGAACAAGATGTAATTTCAAGTTGTTATAATCCACAAAAATAGACTGGCATCACAAAAACTACCATTCTTAAAGGGGATGTTTTACTTAAGAGAGATGAACAGTGTTAACAGCAATGTCACAACAGGATGCAGCCAGTCGTTGCATGTTTGCCAGCTGAAGGTAGCCAGACTTGAAGGCAACAATTTAAGACATTGTCCAAAGAGGGCTATGTCTGTGTCCTCCTTAATCCTGGTAATCCCTGTTCAGAATTCTTGATTTGCTTTTGTAAAAGAGATTGGGAGATGATAAGATGCTCGTCCGTCTCCTTAGAATAGCTGATAATCTGGTTTGAACAGAGGACTCAGGGGGTATTTAGCCTGCCTTAACATTTGCCCAAGCAGATGGCGCTGACGGGGGAAGGAGCAACCTTAACCCCCAACCCCCTCCCTCTCTGCACGGTCCACTTTGAGAAAAAAAAAAAAAAAAAAAAAAAAAAAAATGGGGGTAAAAAAAAAAAAAAAAAAAAAGAACAGTGGGATGATAATCAATGTTGTTTATTTTGCTGCTTGACTCTTTAAGTACTTTCAGACAGATTATGGGCTTTTGCAGGGGATAATCGGGAAACCGCAGACAATTGCCTTTTTCCATCCTGACAGTATCCCCCCACGAATGCGTAAAGAAGGCGATTTAAAGTAGATGCCGACTCTTAATTCCTGATTAGTCCCATTGCAAACCCTGTTAAAATTAACCGGACACTGTGCTAATCACTGCATTTCAAACACCCCCTGCTCTGGCGCAGTGGACATACCATATCCAGCCGTGAGAAGACATCCCATGAGTGATATCTCCATAAATACTTGTGTTTCAAGCTGCCAGTACCTCATGTGATGACACACACACACACACACACACACACACACACACACACACACACACACACACACACACAGTATGAACCCGGGAATTTTCTCCAGGGTAATTGTAACACTTCAGGGATGAACAGTGAGTTTGCTGACCTCTTCTGACTACAGAGCAAGGCAAACCCATTCTTGTCTATGTTGTAATGTAAAAAAGACAGAAAAAAAAATGTCTTCTCATTTCAGTTGCACATCAGCCGTATTGGAAATCACAGCAGAAGTCAAGAGAACTCCTATTTGCCAGAACTGACTGCATATTATTTCACTCTAACAATTACAAGATGGAGTATCATGTCTTTTCAGCAACTGTGGCAATACAATACCTCTGATCACATAAGCATGGCTAGATATAAGCCATTAAGTCGTTTATACTGGTTTCCTAAGCCCACCTCTCTAACCCTATGCCTCTGGCAATCTTCTCAGCTCGGACTGGACACCTGCAACAAAAGCATTTCTCTAATGAGATCAGCCCATTAACTAATTAGAGCTTCGCATGACATAAGTAGGATGACTGAGGAAAGGTTGTGCACATACGGAAGTTGTCTGTGCAGTTGTGTTCTATAACAGGATATTGTGCATAGCTGTCAGGCTCAATCTGGGGCAGAAACACAAAAGACAAGCAGAGGCCCTGAACGCATCCCGCTCAAACATGTACACAGCGCAAAGTTAATCCACACATCCACAATAACATGCTGATTTTCTTTCTGTGCTCTGACTTCATCCAGTGACAAACAAAAGGGTTCAAAGTGAATGCTTGAAAAATGCTCTACAACAAGCATTTGAGGGAAATGTGAATATCTGATCACATTCAAAGCAATTTGTATGAGAGCCACGAACGTTATGCGTTGTAATTGGAGCTACATCCACAGCTTGATATCTTTATGTCATACTTGCTATGATTAATGCAGTAATTTCATTTTCTCATGTCATCAGTGCCGTGCTTTATAAGTGCTTCCTCAAAACAGAAAATACACAGCATGTCATGAGCTCGAGATGTTGTATGAAAACTGGTTGCACATCAGCATAGCGCCATTAGATGGTGAACCACAAAAAGCTAATGCCAGTCAGTGGTAGCACACATTTTACAGCTTGTTCTAATGGCTTGGATTAGTGTTGTAATACTCTAGATCAGTCTTGATCTTGAGACTGGTCTCCAGACATCTTTTTGAACGTCTCTGTCTCGTCTTGGAATCGACAGCATTTTTACTCTGTCTTGTCTCATCTCAGGCAAAGAGGACTCGGGATTGTATTTCATGACCTATCAAGACCACATCTGCAGGGATATCACTAAACTACCTGTGCATTGTTTGATGTATTTGTTAACAACACTGCTAGGGATGTAACATTATATCAAATATTGTGATATCGCAATTTTAAAAAGATCCCTCAATACCATACTGGACAGTGACGATATCTACCACAATACTAAGTGGTTAATTATTTTATTTTAATTATTTTATTTTAATTATTTGTTTTTTTTTTCCGTATTAAAAGGGTTTTGGGGGGAGTTTTTCTTTACCTAATTAAGGGTGTGAAGGTCAGAGGGTGTTGCATAATATCATACGTTGAGTTTTTGGTTTTGTTATATGCCTAATTATTACAGTGATTGGTTCATACTTCAAATGCAACCAGTGTATGTAGCTAAGGTGTATATAGATACATTACATCAATGTTAGCTAACATCAGCTCCAACATAAGTGCCACACACTGCAGTACCACACCCACACTTGGGGGAAAGAGGTGACAGCACCTGGACTTATGTCAGTCCAGTGGGAATCTCTGGGTACCTCATGATTTAACTTTTAAGCCATGGGTTGCTGGTTGCATTGCATTTATCTGCAGCTGCTTAAGTTCAGCCATCCTCATCAAAACTCAAGAATCTGCCTAGCTTAGAAGTAAACATGATGAACGTGTTACATTTAGGGGAGGAATCTTTTTTTGACTGAATTAATAAAAAAAAAAAGGCAGCACAATTTTCAGTCTCTTACGCTAGTTTCCCTGAAATACAACATGAAACTGGCAATTAAATGATCTGCAGCCTTTTTATTTAAAAAAAAAGTTAACTGTATTAATTAATGAATTAATTAATATGAAAGAATCCTACAGTCTCCTGCCTTTATGACAATTAAAAAAGAGAGGGAGGCAGAGTGTTTTTGACATTTATGAATCAATTCAGAATCTTCCATGTCTGCATCGTGGTGCATCTAAGAATCCAGCCTTTCCCCCACGCCTACGTGGTCTTGGTCTTGACTTGGTCTCAACCCCTCAAAGTCTCTGTCTTGTCTCAGTCTTGATACACTCTGGTCTTTGTTGTGACTTGGTCTTGGTTTAGGTGGCCTTGACCACAACACTGGCTTGGATCCCTACCTGTACCACTGTAAGGACACTGTTTGCTCTTTGAGTCCTAACCACAGCATTAACATGGACAACAAACAAAAGCAAACATCTCTTAGCCTTTAACAAAGTTTCCACCTAATCACTTTTCTCCCTCAGAAGCAGCTCTGCTTTCTTTAATACCTTTAACCTGAATAACATGTTGCTTTCACTGTACAGTAGGTAGTAATGTAAAAATATAGTTATAGTGCCTGGGATCATATTCCACAATAAAGAGGAAGGATAGCTCGAGCTAGAAACATGAAAGGATAATAGAATCAGGGATATTTTGAAGAGTCTTCTTAAATAATGCGTGTGATATTCACTGATGGTCATAAAGAATTTATGTGCATGCAGTCTTCAAAAAGAGCAGCAACTCATTCCCAAGATCAGTCAGACAGATTATTACATGTCATTCTGACAGTATTTTGTTGCAGAGGTCTTTGTTGCTTGACTGGTCAGACAGTCATTATGAAGTGATATGGCTTCACGTCATGCTGCGCCATGAATTTTGAGGGAAATTAGTGCTTTTCACACACCCCTTGAGATGCCCTCTTTTCTTTTTTTCTTTTTTTTAAACAACCTTTTTGCAGAATGTGCCTTGGATGTAATAGTAACTTTTTCTTTAAAGAGAGCTGACTTCTTTTACAGTGCCTCCTGATGAGGTATTGCAGTTTCTCTACTACCTTTTACAAGTGAAACCAATGAGACAAGAATCTGTCCGCTTTCACGATCATTTTAGTTTAAGGTCTGCCATTCCACAAAAGAAGAGAATGTAGCCAATCTAGTGTGATTAAAATAGTTCAGAAGATCAGAACACCTCAATCCCATTTGCCCGTAATCACCTAGTTTTCGTCTTCTTTTTTATTCCTGTCTTACTACTTATTTATAAGAGCCCATGCATACAGACTATACTCTTGATTTTCCACCATGTTCCCTCCAAATGAGTTTTTCTCCGCCCTTGTTTTGCTGTGGTCGGGGTTACATTCTCTGTGTTCAGCAAAAGAGAAAGAGCCCAGCATCCGGGAGAATTGCACATGTATTCCAGACAAATTCACTACATATATTACCTATGCCCCGCACATGTAGACAGGCGCTACACTCGCGATGGAGCACATGTGTTCAAGCCCAGAGGTAATGGACAGCACTTCAGTGAATTGTGCCGACCTTATTGTATTGTGTGGATGATTGTGTTATGCTCCCTCAGATAATGACTGTGCCCTACTTTGACTTTGAGGCAGTGACCTGAAATAAGGCGCACAAGTGAAATCGGAGCCTGGATGAACCTGGAAGTGATTAAGGTCACCCAGACACACCACATTTGTTTGACCCCCCCGGTGACTCACATCGACCAATGTCTGCAAATCCTCTGGGAGTCTTTTGTGGGATTCCTCCTCAATGCAAACATTGGCAATTGATAACATGTTTGGGAAGAGTGTCAGGATGATTAAATACAGCTGTGAGAACAGGCCCTGATTTTTCACCGCCTTATTGTCCTGAGGAGGTGCAAGAAAACATGTTGTCTCCTCCATACATGACATACAGTCTTTAGATTACTGGTAGTTCAACACCACAAATTGCATTTGTGTAAAACTGTATTTCTTCCTACACATTATTTCCTGGATGCAACCAGCCTATTGAAGATATGAGCCACAAGATTCATATTTTTACGCTTGAGTTGGCCTGAAATCATGTAATCGATGAATGGTGCACAGCACGCTGCTACTCATATGTCCAATATTGCTCTGTACTTGCCATGGGTGCTGACAGCACAAAGGGAGAGTCACTGAGGTCATAAATAGTTCAATGGCAACTATCAATGGAAGTGCACAGTAATGCAGAACAATGTCAGTGAGTCAGTGCAATAAGATGAGTAAAGAATTATGCATAGTTTCTAAGGGGATATGCAAATACGCCCAGGTATTTAAGTATGCATCGCATATAGGTGAAATAAAGCAGCAAGTGAATGACGCTGTGTGCATCATAAAAGATGATGCAACACTGAATCCTGGATTCGTCTCAAATTAAACTCTATTCAGCTCCTTGATACATTATTTAACACAGTGACTGAAAAGCCTGAGTTTCCTGGTCCAGGTCTCATTGACATGGTGCATACATGCCTTAATGCTTCGGGGGAAAACATGGATAACATGAGATCATGTCTGCCTCTGGAGGGTTGGATACACTGAGTGGATCTCTGGCTTGTTTTTTGTGTCTTGCCATTCTGCTGGGGATCAGTACACAGCTCCTTGCTGCAGCCATGACGCTCAGATAAAAATTACTCTTCCTCTGGTGTGCATGTAAATCAGAGAGGGGGGATACTGTATAATGAAATAATGAAGTGTGCCTCGGCTTTTTTTTTTTTTTTTCTCCAAGAGAGACCGTTGGGACCCACTATTTTTAGACACAACAAAGAGATTGCCAGGGGTGTCCAGTCTCTCTGGTTAAGTTGGGGAGTTTTATCCACTTGTCAACGTACAGCCGCTTGTCTCAGGACTTAGATGCACGCTGGGAAGAAATAGAGGCCGGTGTCTCCCTCCAGACAATGTCAATTAAACCTCTTTGGGATTCACTTAGATTGATGTGTCCAAGCATGGCCATTCTTTCCACACTAATTGATGACAGACATTGTCAATGAGATCAAGAAAGCTGGTTTTGAGTTATGTGCAGTACGTATCTGTCCGTTGGCCACATGCATGGTAACCCTGTAAGATGACCCTCAGTGCCAGCAGGAAATGCTTTGTCACACAGACAAATGTGGCAGATGAATACTCAGCATGATCCTGGGGTATTTGTCATCTGGTGTTCTCTTTCTAATGGGTTTACTGCTGATGATCCAGGTCAGAGAAGGACAAAGTGCTCCATACCAAAAGTTAAGAGCATTCTTAAGAAGGATCACAAGACTGACCCTAACCTCTCAAGAGTTTTCATACTCTAAATGTTAATCTTGTTCTCACTATACCCTTAACCTTAAAGGGATTGTTTGGATTATTTGAGGTGGGGTTGTATGAGGTATTTATCCATAGTCAGCCACCTACAGTAGCTGTAGCACAGAACATATGCAATGAACTGCTGTGGACAGGGTCAGCAACAAAAGGTATTTTAGCCACGTAAAAATGTCCTTCTAAAAAAATCAGTAACAGTTAAGTGTATACTGTATTTAGAATATTTTCATTTCTTTACTTTGCTGTGAGACAGCGTTTTCTGACTGAAATCTGCCATTTATAGTAACCAAATATCACTCTGTCCAAATCAAGCAAACTCCATAGGTGAAATAGAGTAATTTAACTTTGCAGAGTACAGGGGGGTTGCTGGTCTACCACTGCCTCTATCCATTATGTTTGTTTGTTTTATTATGTGACTTCCGTGAAGCCAAACTATCCTATTAAAATAAAGTAGTCACACAAAATCACAAACAAACTAACAGATTGAGGCAGCAGTAGGCCAGCAACCCCCATGTTCTGTGAGGTCAAATTACTGATTTCTCCTATGGAGTTTGGCTTATTTGGAGAGAGCGATATTTGGCTCATATAACTGTGTTTTCCCCCAGCGTTTTAGGTAGACCTTTTCGTAAATGTCTAAAATATGTTTTGCTGCTTACCTCGTTCACAGACACTCATTACTTAGCTTCTGTGCTGGTACTCCTCTCCAGCATCAATCCTGACAAATTAGTCCAACTATCAATAAATACCTCACCCTCACCTCAAATAATCCTAACAAAATCTCATCCCTTTAGTTCATGCTGCCCTTTCTAAATCTTACCCAGGCTTTTACTGTCCATACCACAGGACATGTTAAGTTGTCCCTTGTACTTTTATCACCAAGGACTGTTTAAATATCGATTTATTCCACTGTAACTGTGTAAGAGATGTGTTTCCATAATTTATTGTAATTCCATTATCTCCCATATTCTCGATGCAACATTTGACCTTGAAAATGTGAATTTGCAGATGCAGCTAGACTGGATCTTTGCAAAGTCAGATATTTTCTGGCATCCTTGGCAAGGAGGAGGGGCAGTAATGCTGCCATGTTTGCCGTTTGGAGATAACACCTCAGAGGTCATTTGAATGACTTGGTGTAATGTGGGTCATATAGCCATATAGCCTCAAACACACCGAGCGACCAACTTCCTGGCATGTGAGAGATTTCCTTGCTAGCAGCTTTTTATTATATGACTGTGGCTGGTTGCTTATGTATGTACGATCGCTCTGTAGATGATTTCCAGAGTGCAGGGCCACACATATGGGGATGGGTGATAACACAAGGGCCAACCTGTACACATCAGCTTGGTTTAGTGTGGAAGTTATAGCAACGTCTGTTCTCCCTCTCTAAGATTTTTCATAAAAAAAGACTTTATGTCACAGAAATGGAAACCCATAAATGTATCCTTAACATTCAGGATTAGAATACCTCCAAAACTAACTGTCCTTGACTACTTTAAAAGGAAAACATAAAAGGCAGTGCATGTCAAGACACACATTCCCCAGCAAAGTGAAAATTCCTGCCTCTTATCTGTTTGATTTTGCACTTAGGGATTTTTTTCTTCATCTTTTCTCTTCAAACATCAAGTACCAAAGTCATTTACATGTGCTAGGGGCAACCAGAGTTAAAACACAGACATACAACTTACTGCTGTCTAGAGGCAGCCTCAGAAGAAAATAAGGAAGTTGTAAGGGGTGGGTAAAATAAGGAAGCGGAAGAAGGGTAAAATGAAAGGACAGAGAAAAGGAAGGGAAAAGGAGGAGAAGGAGGGAAATGAGGACAGTAGGGGGTGAGACCAGTGAAACACAGAGAGGGTAATTCAATTTGACTAAAACTCTCTGTCGCTTCATACAACTGGGGGATTGGCCTAACCACTGAAATGAATTAAAATTCATGAACTATTGAAGAGTGAGCTGCCAGTAGAAAGTGGATAGCATGATAGTTTTAGAGCAGGATATTATTTTTTTTTTCTAATTACAAATAAATGAAGCTATTAGTTTACCTTAAATTAAAAGCAGAAGGGTTCCCACAGCGATATCTGATCCCATGTGTAACTCATTTAAGACTGATTTCAGCCCCTATTGAGCTGGCAGGCGAACTGAAATTAGGGTAGCAAGAATCTCGACTGCATAGTATTGTCTAGTTCCTGCTGGCTCAGTGCCCTTTCTTTAGCTTGGAAACAGCATGGAAATTTCTGTACTTGAGAACTGTATCTGCAAGGTACAATTAGATAATAAAAAAAAGCCAAATTTCTGGCATGGTAAAGTTTCCCCACTCTAATTTGTAATCTTATACAGATTCATGATCGTATACTCAGTGTAATCTGGCACAGGGAGAACACACGCAGCTCGTTGTTCATAATGCCTCCCAAACCAGACGAATCAAAAGAAAATCCAGTGTTTGACTTTCATCCATCCACAATATAAATAACTAATTTATCAATTGTGCTTAAAGAGGCATACAATGGGCAGAACAGAGAACATTGTGTAGCTGGGATAATCCCTTAGAAGATTTATCCTGACGTTGCCTTGAGGGGAATAGTGGGAGCAAGAAGCAGATCCTATTCCCTCCCTCTCAGTCTCTCTATCTCTCTTTCTCTGGATACATAGTCACTATCGCAGCTCCTGATCAGCCCTGTTTAGTTATATTGCATTGTGTTCTTTGATATTCCAGTTAATCCGTCAAGTGAAGAGATTTAGCCCAAGATTACAGTGATTCAATGAACTTTTGATGATACACTACTCATGTCTGTAGCCCTAAGGCATTTTCAGGATGCACGTTACGTGCATTTGTATGTATGTGTGTGTTTGTGTGTGCTAAGTAAGGTGGCTGTCTTCATCTCTCGTGTGGGCGACTTTGACTGTTACAAGATAGCGGGAGCATTGCCATCGATGGTCTGACAGCCCCACAGCTTCCCTCAAGCTACTCGGGAGCAACTGTAGGCGGTTTGAATTCTAAACATGAATGAAAAAAGCATAGTTTTTATCCAAGGGAGCTTGATTTTTTTTTAAATGCTGTTTTAAGTTTTAAATAAAAATCTATATGCCAGCAGTGGAAGAAAAATGGGTTCCAAGACACTTGATCCTCTATTTAGATGGAATGGACCTCTAATGTCAGGCCAAGGAAACTAAAAGAGAAAAAAGGGTCATGATATCACTAGCGAATTTTACTTTCTTGGTGCCAGACTTTGGTGAACGTTATGGGACATGCAAGGCCTGATACCAGACTGAACTTACCCTTCACTAAACCCCACCTCCAAACAGCAACTGTCCAATCATAGCTTAGCAACCGTAACTAGAGCTGTCAAGCTTTCCATTTCTTAACATATTGAAGGTGTGCACAAGGCTCTGAGAAGAGTGATACTCGGCATTTCATGAGTCTGGACGGTGATGTCTTTTTTGTTGTCTCTCAAAAACATGAAACATAAGAGCACACGTGGTGAATGGATTAAACTCTGTCTTCATCTGCTCTAACATAAGCTGCGAATCTTAGCATGTCTGACTAACTAATGCTACCTTACTAGCTGCAGTAACTTTACTCCCAGACAAACTTGTTAGATACCACTGCATCTGCAGGATGGGGATGGGGGGGATTTGAAGAGGAGAATGTGGGCTAATGCAAAATCAAAGTGGGCTGACGACAATGCTTCTTATACTGGCTCACTGGCTCAGGTCTAAGCCGAGTTAGCTTAGATTTTATCTCAGCTGTCTTCCATGATTGTGGTGTGGCTGGTCTGGTTGGGTGACTGTTTCAAAGTCCACTGTACTTATTGAGTCCCTGTACTTCCTTTTCCTATGTTAATGAGTGTACTTCTGTCATTTATCATGTAGATATTCCTGCTGTATTTCACCATCCGACCAATGTTTGGTGAGATGTAAGCTAGCTTTAGCCTCAGTGTTTTAACATTATATCATGCATGCAGCTGTCAGGTAACTTAAAACACTTTTACAGGGTCCTTGTTTTGAAACGTGTCAGATGGATGTAAGCAGTAGCTTACATCAGTCAGCTACCCTTATGAAATCTACTTTAGAGTTATTATTTTAGCCGACAAAATCCACTGTCGTCAGCTAGGAATGAGAGGCTGCTTTCGTTTACGTCTCAAAGGATTCAAAGACCTCGTTTCAACAATTACTCCCAATTTCGATGTTAAATCTGCCACCATTATCACTGTAAACTGCATAAATGCAGTGAGCGAATGGAAAGTTTGGCAGGCTTAGCAACAGTAAATAAAGAGCGTGGTGCTTAGCGAAGGGTCAATTGACATCTTGTTACACTTAATTTCCATATTCAGCCTGACACTGCCTCCACTCGTACCAATTTCCTGGATGGAGGGGGGATTTCATTTTCCCTAACCAATCACTAGAGACCAACATCTTTTTCAGCCAACACTGGTGTTGTCGTGCCAGTGCGCATTGTTTTTGCCCCCATAGTCCAGTGGTTCCCAACCCGGGGGGCAGGCCCCCCTGGGAGGGCACAGAGCCACTGCAAGGGGGGCGCGAAAGACCAGGGGAGAAAAAAGAGTGAAACAAAGCTGAATGAATACGATCTATGTAGGGGGAATAAACAAATGAGTTTGCTGTTTCTATCCAGCTGACCTTTATTTTGCTAAAATTTAACTTTTGAATTCTTTTTTTTATCAGTTCCATCCCCAATTGATTGAAAATCTTGTGGTGGGGGGCTTGAACTTTTGTTGGCTTCCGAAAGGGGGGCATACTGGAAAAAGTTTGGGCATCAGTGTGAGAAAGTGAGTGTGTAAGGGATGGTTATATTATTTTAATCAACCATAAAGTGTGTAGGTAAGCTGTGTGTTGTGTTGCTACCACAGAAAAGAAACAAGAAGTCTCTATAATGTAGCTATTCTTCACAGCAGACTTTATTCACACTGTGAAAAGCTAACAAGTTAGCAGTTACAAGTCAGGCTAAAGATAATTAAAATAGCCTAAAACCAGAGGTCTCGCAAATATGTTTTGGCACTGCAGAGGTGACACCCATGGAGAGAGAAACAAATGCAATCACATGATTTGTTGTATTTTCTTTGTTGCGGACCGACAAGAAGTTAGCTTATGGCTGCTAATAAGCTATTTCTGCTGCTATAAAAACACACTACATAAACAGAGACTTTATTTCTTTTCTGTGACAGCAAACACAACACACAACTATTCAGTAACAGGTTGAAAATGTTCATTTTGTCTTCTCGAATTAGTTAAAAACTTTTCTTGTAGTCAGACAAATAGTAGCTTGAAAAGATGTTACCTTGTTGCTTGACGGTTTCGACTTGCAGCTGCAGTCTTCCTCAGAAGCGTCATCTGACGTGTTGATGACGTGTCATTTAACAGCTGGACGGCCCAGCGAACCTGTCAGAGTCCGCTGGGCCGTCCGCTGCCCCCCCGCCCTGGGTGGTCTCTGCAGCTGCAAGTCGAAACCGTCAAGCAACAAGGTAACATCTTTTCAAGCTACTATTTGTCTGACTACAAGAAAAGTTTTTAACTAACTATTCAGTAACTATCATACTGCAACCTGAACTTATTGACACACTTCCTTAGTCAATTTAAACAGCCTCAACAGCAGCGTCTATCTCATCTAGCAGTCTATGGAGATAGATTTGTGTCTTTATTATTCAATCAAAAAAAACTTAACTTCAATCAAAAAAACCATTTTCAATCAAAAAAAAACTTAACTTCAATCAAAAAAAACATTTTCAATCAAAGAAAAAAAGTGTTTGAATGCAAAAAAATATT
>JAJHUR010107917.1:0-26175 GCA_027495735.1 Lutjanus campechanus | reverse complement strand
ACCATAGTGCAGACATGCCGTGCCCAGTGGAAGTGGAGTTATGTATCCAAGCTAGTCTCAACATTCCACTGTGTGACAAATGTTGCATTTTACCTTCAGGTGCTGGAAGTGTAAAGAAGAGTTCGTACAGAGCTGCTGCTGCTCTGTGTCTGGCTCTGCTGTGTCTTCTCCTCCTGATAGGAGCCAAAGGCCTGGTTTCCCGACGTGAGTTAGCATCCTGATAACATCAGGAGAAGATTAAACTGGTTAACAGTGTTCCTTTATTTGTTTTTTTTTGTGTGTGTGTGTCAAACACAGTCACAAAGAACAACTGTGAGCGGGAAATGGCCCTGTTACACAACAGTTACAACAACATGACAAAAGAAAGAGATCAGTTACTGACCTGTTTACAACAACCTCATCACTGAGAGAAACAAGTTGGAAAAAAACTTGACAACACAGAATGACCAACTGGCTGCAGAGAAAGACCAGGTGCAAGAAAGATTTGAAGCCCTGACCAGAGACAGAGATGATCTTCAGAGAAAGCTTCAAGGTAAGCAGAGAATTACCGGCTGTTGAAAGTCTGGTGCTAAGCTGTATTGTTTCATGCATACCTGGAAGCTGGACAGCATTGCTGGTCTGACTTTATATAAAAGAGGCAGCTGAAGGAGTAGATTCAAGATCGAAAGATTCAAGATTCCTTCATGGAAAAATACTCTTCTTTCATGTAATCTACTGTCATGTTGTGCTTCCTTAAAAAAAAAAAGTATCAGTTCAGGCACCATGTAGGCACCAGTAACATTTTGAAAGTATTGTTTCAGCACCAGTCTCGAAAAAACCCAAATGATACCCAACCCTAGTTGTTGCAGCAGGTTAGTCATCTGTGGCCGCAAGCAGTGGATCTGTAAGGTTACGCATTAAAATAAAGGAGTGAATGACAATCAGTGTGTGTGTGTGTGTGTGTGAAAGAATGAGATCCAAAAATAAATCATATCAGGATCACTGGTGATCACTGTTGCAAACTGCCGACACTTTATTAGATGAAGTAGAGGAAGCAAACATTGTATCACTGATAGATTAATACAACAGATGATGGGAATTCTGTTTCAGATACTGAGACCAGTTTGAAAAACCTGACTGAGGAGAGAGCCGGCCTGAAGAGGATTTTGAGTACCTATGGTAAGTATGATGATAGAATCTTTTTTTTAATTGATATAATTAACTTTATTGCAGGTTTTCCTAATACAAGTTATCAAGTTCATCAGACAACAGCCTACCTGGTATAAAGCCACATTGATCATTGTCTATAAGCTCAGGCACAGTGTCCTTTAATCTATGGGCTATAATTGACATTATTTTATGATCAGTTCAATAGTGATATTGGCCTGTATATGTGGAGCATTCTGTAGCATCCTTACCCTCCTTATGAATCACTGTTATTATAGATTAATTCCAAGTAGTTGCCCATGTTCCAGTTTGTAATGCAGATTTATAGGCCTGTAGGAGTAACAGTATCAACTGTTTTTTAAATGTTCTGTAAAAATTCATTGGTGTATCAATCATCTCCTGGTGTTTTGCCCATTTTTAGTTCTTTAATTTGTTGTGCTATCTCCTGATACCAATTGTTAAAGTCAAGTTAAAGCCTCATCACAGTTTGTAGTCTGTGAGCCTCCATATGAAACAGCAAATATCTGATTTTTTCAAATACAAATCAGATTTTTTCTGTTTTGTAGATATTGTTTTGTAACTATTTGTTCATTCCATATGTTAACAAAGTATTAATGTTCTTTCTGTTTCTCAATACACTCAACAAGAATGGGTGTATTTCGGAGGTAGTTTTTATCACGTTTCTTCTACGAGGAAAACCTGGCAACAGAGTAGAAATGACTGTCTTCAAAAAGGTGCAGACCTGATGATTATCAACAGCAAAGAAGAACAGGTGTGTTAAATGACTGTGAAAGGTAATGAGGTGGAAGATACATTGGAATCAGCTCAATTAAACTTAAATTTTTGTTTTGTTGTTTACATTTGTGTCTCTTTTTAACAAGAATTTCTCAAGACAATTCAAAAAGGAGTTGTGGATTGGTCTGACTGACTCAGAGACAGAGGGGACATGGAAGTGGGTGGATGGTACTCCAATGGACAAAAGGTTCACACTTTTTTTCTTTCAAACTAAATTACTGCCTCGTCCTTCTTGGGCTGTGTTCTCCAATTTAAAAAAAAAAAGCTAATTTGTGTGTTGTTGTTTTTTATTTCAGCTATTGGGGTACTGGGGAGCCTAACGGTGGAAAACTTGAAAACTGTGGAGATACTAAATATTATGGGGCTGAAAACAGCTGGAATGATGAGGAATGTTCTGATCCAGTCTTCTGGATCTGTGAAAAGAAAATCTTTCCATAACCCTGCAACCAAAGCCACCAGACAGCACAGAAAACTCAGGACAGTAAATGCATTTCTAAATTTCAGCAGAAAGGAAGAAAATACTTAATAGCCCCTTAGATCCTCTTAGATCTCAGTTCTTCACAAAAGTAACCTGATTGTGGTAGTACATCATTTTCAGGTGTAAACAGCATTTTCAAATTTGCCGGTTTCGTTTGAATATAATCTGAAACCTGGTTATTATTGTGCAACATATAAGTATAAATGCATACTTGTACATACATACATGCGTTCATACATACTAGGGATGAATATTTTTTCCCAAAAATGAGACTTTGTCTATCCTGGGAAAAGAAGCCAATTTTCCTGAGAATCCTGGGAAATAAACTTTTTTTCCCCCTAAAACATAACTTCAGCTAAGCCCTGGTCATTTCAAGTGACACAAGAAGAAATCACGCATATATGTGTTCCTAACCTGACCTTTTGTATCAGATTGATCATTCTTAAGGCAAAAGAACATAATTTATATCCATCAACATTCGAATCAATATAAGTTTTGCATCCAGCTTGAGCTTCATTATATCTGCTGCTTGACTGCAGCTGCCAGAATTATGAAATGCCGAAATGAAGTTTATTGTTTGTGATTTATCTTCTGAGAATAACAACCTTGTGAAAGTGATATTTTGCAAATTGTCATTATATAAACTGATGAAATTGGTTAAAGCAAGTCATTTGTTGTTTTCTAAGCCATTCTATTAAACTAAGTATTCTACGGCTGCTCCGTTGGTGTGAGCCGAGGCTGCAAGTGTGAGATACCTGCAACACATGAATTCACTGAGCCGACAGTATTAACTACAGCATTGGCACAATCACAAGAGTTCAGCCTGCAACAGAATGAATTTGATGGGCTAGAAGGTGTTACCGTACTACCTACAATAGAGGCGCAATCCCACAAGGTCAGACTCGGAGCATGCACGTGCTTTTTAATCATTTTCAATCATTGTGTTGATTAAGGCTGTGTTGTGTTTTACACAGCAAGCACACACACATATCTACTGCTTGTTTTATGGCAGTAAACTGTCTACCTACATTTTTCTGAATATATTTTAACATGTTCTGTGTTTAAAAAAGATAAATAAATAAAACATTTTTCCTGTTTCTGTCATTGTATTTCCCAGAAAACAGAAAATGGTCTTGATTAGATTTCCCGTTCCCTGGGATTAAACCCTAATTTATACATACATACGAATTTGTACATTACATACATACTTGTACAGGCATTCATACATACACATATAAAGACATACATACATACATTATGATTGCAGTAGTACATAATTTTCAGGTGTAAACAGCGTTTTCAGAATTGCCAGTTTAGTTTGAATATCATCTGAAGCCTGGTTATTAGGTGCTACATACAAGTATACATACTAGCATACGTACATGTACGTACATAGATACATACTTGTAGAAACATACATACATACACACACAAATACATACATACATATAGAGACACATGCACATATACTTGTACATACATACAGATATCCATATAAACAAATATCCATCAAAGGTCAACGCTTTAGTCATCATCACTAATTGTCTGACATAAGTGAAGTTAAAGCAACAAATTTCTCTTTCAGTTTTTATACTGTTTTATAAACCGGTAGTCTCAGCCACTCTGTTCAAAAGATTACCACTGTTAACAGTCCTACTCTCTAAGGAAGACTGGGATTCTTCACAGTCTTTATTCTTCTCCTCCTGTAACTGATACTTTGCAGAGCTCTCTCAGACAATGAATGTTTTAGCTTGATACAAGCAAAGTCGCAGTTGCAGAGGCCTTGTTGTTGTTGTCAATTTAAAAAAAATCATTTCAAGTGTACCCTTGTTACTGTCAATGATGTCTCATTTTCAGAGCACTGTGCTGCCTCCGCACTGTGTTTGATCACAAATCACTTATTATACCTGATTCTTGTTCCATCCTTGAGGGTGGCCGCTCTTATAGAGTATGAATCACTTGGCTTTCCTGACATTGTGAACAATGCATCACACAACTGTACAATAATCACAGTCAGTAAGTAATCAACTGATCTATTATCTTCTACTGTATATTTTGAATAAAATACAGCACAGTAATGGCAAATAATTTAAGTTGCTTTTTATTAAAATCTTTTATTAAAATCTTTATTAAAATCGCAAAATGTACAGACGCAACTGATCAGAATGAAATGTCATTTAACCTGCATGAGGTGCCTGCATGTTAAATGGCATCTGAATGGCAAAAACATCATAATTTCCAAGATGTTGATAACATAACATGATAGACATTCTTTACTTAGGTTGTGTTTCATGGAACAGATCAGTTCCCACTGTTACTGTAACATTTATATTAATTCCACTCATTCCCACCTCTAGCTCTACAGTGTCAACATATTGCTCGGAAAGGGAAAGTGTTTTGAGGTATTTCCGATCTGCAAGCTAAAGTAACAGTTCTCACCAGTTCACACACCATGTTATATATTTCTCAGAGGAGAACACATCCACATTTATGTGGAAGTCGTCTAACCTGACAGCACCACATCCACTTCGGATATCAGTCACTATGACTACCGAAACACACCTGACCGCAGAGCTGAGGTTTTGTTTCAGTTCTACATGGAAGAAAGTGTGAAATGTGGATGATGATGAACTTTGAGCCTGTCTTCTCTGGATCTGTGTTACTTGAACTGGACAACCTGAACTTAAGATAAGTCATACCATTCTTTGGAAATGAGGTATAAATAGTCTTGAGCCTGGCATACTGGCCATCAAAAGGGTCAGTGCAAGGTTGTTGCCACGTCCGGTCAACGGACAGTGTATATTACCTAGCTTTCTAGTAAACAGGAAGATTATGAGAAGTCCTGTTAAGGGAGGGGAATTCCTCCTCATGAAGATTTTCTGAATCTGGTGCCCTTCAAGTCCCCCAGACTTACTATAAAGACTTTGAATTTAAGGACAACACAGAATGCATTTTAAAGATATCAATTATAATATAAAACAACAACAAACAATTTTTTTATTTTATTTTTAAAAAATTTGTATATCCTCAATGACCATCATTAGCTTTTCACTGAAAAACAAATAAAAACTGCAATTAATGCAAATTTCTTTCAGCCAATATAATCATGTGCTTGTCTACTTTAGCTAAAATTGTGTTTTCTCTGAAGAAAACATTACCCCGGTTTGTTTTCAGCCCTGTCTCGACATACCATTTACCCCCTATAAAAATAATGGCTCCGGCATGTGTGACATCACACCAGTTGTTGATCTTTATACCTGAGGCTTTTCCCCAAGAAGTGGTCGCCACATTGTAACTCAGTGTTGCCTCAGTCTCAGATCAGACACAAAATGTGAACCACATGAGTCAACTTAATAATGACAGATTTCTTACAAAAAAGCAGGTTATTTGATTGGATTGGCCTCGACATGAAGTGTCTGGTTGTTGCCCTCAGTTAACTTTCATAAAATTAACTTCTCATTTTATTGAATATTATTTTCCCAGACAAATAAATCCATACCATTTGAAACACTGATTGTCCTTTCAACCCTGTCATCATTTTCAACCCTGTTACGCTGAGTTCAACCCTGTTATTTAATGGATTTTTATTAATATTTTGATGATTACAAGAATTATGAGGTTAATCTTTTTTACCTGTGTGCAGAACTGGCAGGATCATCAGACAGTATATGAAAATCTAATCAAATCCTAATGTTAATACATATCTGATTTTTAATTTTATTTTATTTTTTTTAATGAGATGATGTCTGTGACGGGGTTGAACTCAAACAACTTTTGGTCAGAAAGAAAAGCCTAATAATGATTGGGATTTCATGCCTGAAGTGGCAACGTATTTTTTCAATGGTTTATCTAGTCCAGATGTAGTGATCAGAAATACAATTCTTCTTTACTTCTTTACTTCTTACTTAATACTGTAATGTTCAGTCATATCCACCCACAGTGGGCTGAGGAATACAAAGGACTTGATGATATAAAGTTTTAGAAGAGCACAGTTTTCCTCTATGGACTGATCATTCCTGATTACCTGCTTTCACTTTGCAGGAAACCAAGAATCTCCTTGAGTTCTAGACGGAGCCGCAAACCCTTGAATGAAGAAGTTGTCGTACTGAATAATGAGGAAGAACAAATCTGTGTGGTTTTATATGCAGACAGACAAGTATAAGAGTGGAGGCAGATCTCAGATCTTCATCTCATCTGAGAAAACACCTTCACATACACCTGCATCAGACTCAGGCTGAATATGGTGAGGAACTGCGCTTGTGAGGACGGTGACATGACTGCTGCAGTGCCTGGTGAGACAGAAATCCTATTTTTCAACATTATATTAAGGTGCTTGTAATAAACATTAGGTTATAGGTAATATGACACTTATAAAGTGCTTATTACATCAAAATGTGTTAATAAGACTATATAAGAGTTAATAATAGCATAATAGACATGTTTATTGTTAGATTATAAGACACTTATATGCACTTATGCACTTATGAGTTTCTCATAAATTATAGTATATTACAAATACATTTGAGTTTAACCAACTTACCTATAATGCCAACCTTTACTAAGCTTTTGTTGTTGCTTTATTAAGATTTCTGCATACTTCATTATGCATTTATTAGCAGTATGTAGAAGAGGAAAAAGTCTGAAAATAGAATTAAAAAAAAAAAAAAACATGGGTAACTGTAACAAGTGCATGATAAAGGATTCATTAACCTTAATAAGCACTGTTTTCACACTTTAGATCTGGTAATCCATAGTTAACTGTTAATACATGCATAATAAAGGATGAATTAACCTTAATATTTCAACTGCTAATAAAAAATGCATAATGAAGTGTGTAGACATCAACAAAAGCTTAGTGAATGTTTAACGATGACATAATAGGTTAAACTCAATAAATGTGTTTGTAATGCTATGAACAATTGTTAAAAAAAAAAAGACTGATTATAAAAAAATAACACTGCTTATAAACGTCTTATAATATAACAATAAATATGTTTACTGTGCTATTATTAACACTCATACCCTCTTACTAATATATATTAATAAGCATCTTATAAGGGCCTTATTACCTGACTGTCTGACTGTCACAAGTAATTAACAAACCAACTAGAATATGGCTGATATTGAGTAGATCGTATTTTTACTAAAGCAGCAGAACGATGTTCTGAAGCAGTAACTGTACCTATAGTGACCATAATTTAGTTGTTTTTAATGTTAGGACAAACGAGAACGTTAAATGTTAGACGTGTGTTGGTCTAATGTGTTAATTGAAATGACCCTGGTGAAATGTGCTGAATGCCACTGGTTAAAAACATAGACTATGTCAGAGCACAATGGAATCAGTGTAGAAGAAGTGACATGATGAAAATGGTTCGATAGCGTCTTGGTCCACATAACAAGTGTTTCGCCTGACAGCCAAATAATAATAATAGTGGTGTTTTAACATGAGTGTGTCTGTTTGATTTCTGCACACAGGGAGAAATCTGTACAGGCTTGTTGCTGTGAGCTTTGGACTCCTGTGTGTCTTACAAGCTGCTCTCAACGTTTCACTGCGTCTGACTCTCTGTGAGTTCAGTTGTCTCTCTACTTTCACTCTGTTTTCCCAAACATTGAATTTTACTGAATGATTATTATTTTAAGATCAGAATGTGGAAATACTACCAACACAGTCTGACTACAGTTATGAACTTTGATAATGACTTGCTCTCAATCATTTTTGTGTTTTATATTTTATATTTTATATTTCATCAGTATGAAGACCAATAGTACAGCTATGACTCTTTATACAGATAATTCTGAGCTTTCTCATAGTTTTCTATCAGTTTGATTCAGTAACACATCAATACTCTGTCTTGTGTAGTGCTGTGGGAGAAGTTGTGGTTTGTCAACCGCGTGAGAAAGAATCAAACTTGGGGGAATCTAGAATCACAAAGATTGACAAAGCATGGTGGCAGTTTAGCTTGAAATCTATTTTAATATATAATCTAATATTTTTTAGATTTCAAGAAAAAATAAACCCAAGTTAAAAATCATGTCTGTTTGTTTCTTTGTTTACAACTTCCCTTTGCACAGTGCTTACTTCACATGCTTCATTTTTGCCATGTAAAATTAAACTTAGGTTACATTTTGGCCTGTAAACTTGTTTGTAGTCTAGAGTATACAGTTATCATGTCATCTCAGCTGTCAGACTTCTGCTCAAGTACAGCATTAATGATGGGTAGAACTTTATATTAAGGTACTTGTAGTAAGTGTGAGGTAATGTGTAATAAGACCCTTATAAGATGGTTATTAACATTAATATATGTAAATAAGACTATATAAGTGTTAATAATAGCATAATAAACATGTTTATTGTTAGATTATAAGACATCTATAAGCAGTCTTATAAGAAGCTTGTTAACAGTTTATAGACTGCATCAGAATGTTAATGAAAGCCTTATGAGTTTCTTACAATTGGTCATAAAAGCATTACAAACACATTTACTTATGTCAGCTAATTTACCTATAATATAATATATATAATTGTTCAAATTTTACTACGCTTTTTTTGTCGCTTTATTAAGATTTCTTCATACTTCGTTATGCACTCATTAATAGTTAACTATGCATTTCTGGGGTACCAGATCCAAGTTTTGAACAATGCTTATTGAGATGAATTAATCTTGTATTATGCACTAACTAAGAGTTAACTTTGGATTTGAGGGGGTACCAGCTCTAAATTCAGACCAGTGCTTAATAAAGATAATTAATCCTTAATTGTGAACTTATTAACCACTTATTAATTATTTTGGGGGTGTGTGGACGTCCTTCGATGTGGTACTTAGGCATCTCAACTCAACATGGCAACCTGGGATAACCTGTAAGATTGTGTAAATATTTCTGCTCTTTCAGATCGTTCTAAAGAGAACACATCAGACACTGAGGCTATTTGCAAAAGCATGACTAAAGAGAGAGACGAGTTGAAAAGAAAGCTGACCATCTTGGGTGAGTAAGGATGAAACTAAATATATATATTTTTTCTATTATTTGTTCCTTGATATCAACCAGATGTGACAGGTCCCCATTAAATAAAATGTCTTAATCAATGCCTTTACAAGAGTCAGTGTTTCCTCTTTCCCTTATATTAATTAAATAATGATGTGCAGCCCACACCACAGAAATAAATGAACCTAATATTAAAATATATCAAGGTATCAGCATCATCACACATAGAGCATTCTGTATAAACAAATGTTTAAAAAATGTACAGTTAGTTATATACCAATATTTATTAATACATATACACATATAGATAGGTGTGCGATGTCAGTGTAAAGATTTATGATGGAATCTCACAGCCTGAGAAAAGTGGCTGTTCTGTTATTTGCTGGTATGACAGTGGTTACTTCTGTATCTCTTGCCAGGAGGCAACATTCAACAAATGTATTAACTAATTATGGTTGTGCAATTTTGCATCCACATCTTGTACACCAGTTACAATAAAAAGAAAACAGCACATAAAATAGAAGTCAAGTCCCCTTGTTTAGTAGCATATATATATTTAATAAATGATTTATAACACACTGGCTCTTGGTTGTAAGTAGATAGTGTTTGTTTTAGTTTTTGTCGACAAGTATAACTCCTCCTGTGAAGACTGGTGTATAAACAGAAAATTAATAATAATATAGTAAAACACTGTTGTAATAATGCAAAACATGTCTTCATAGGAGACGTAATTGTTGCTCTAAATACTGTACATTATTAAGCACCGTAAAAGATTCTTATAGCTGTGTACAGCTACATTGTAGTAGGTTATATATTTATTAAAAATTAGTATCCCGATTAGAAGTGCTAAATCAGGAGATTGCACTGTCTTGTAGCCTAAACGGGCTGAGCATCCCTCAGTGCATGAAAAATAATAAATTACCACCATCACTAGTTGTGTGCTCTTGTTTTTGCAAATTTTGAGAGGCTTTTGTTGTTGTCTCTTAACAGTTGAAAATTCTCGCCAAAAATGGATATATTTCAACAATAGCTTCTATTACATTTCCTCATTGAAGAAGTCCTGGCAAGACAGCAGAAGTGACTGTCTGCAGAGAGGCGCAGATCTAATGATCATCAACAGCAAAGAAGAACAGGTGATAGAGGGATAGAGAGAAACAGTAGTCAGTTTGAATACAGTTACTGTATGTTTCATTTATGAAGTTGACAGCATGTTTTTCTCTCTCAACAAGGAATTTGCAAGCAGTTTTCAGAGGCTCGCGTGGATTGGACTGACCGACCAAGGGACAGAGGGGACATGGAAATGGGTGGATGGGACTCCGCTGAACACAAGGTTCACATTTTTTTAAATCACTCTCAAATAAATCTGAATTAATAGCAGAAGTAATGTTTCATATTGTTTGTTTTGGGTTTTCAGCTACTGGGCCCCCAGTGAGCCCAACGGTGGTGGAGGCACAGATGAAGACTGCGGAGAAATAAAGTTCTTTGATCAGGAAAACAGCTGGAATGATAAACCATGTAAAGATCAAAACAGCTGGATCTGTGAAAAGACGGCGGCTCTGTAACTCAGCAACCAAACTATGATGAAGATGAAGCTGATATTAGCCTGTATTAACTTACAACTAGTTTCACAGCTGAGAATCATAACAAGACTGTAAAATATTATAGTTAATTCAGTGCCTGAAGGTTGTCATAATAAGCATATTATTTTAAATACTGTTCATAAATGTTGTCAATAATTAGAGTGTCTTTATGATTATTTGTTTATAAGTTTATTATTATTTTTGACATGGTCCAAAAGTGCTGTGTCACACATGGAAAAATAGTCACTGAAATACTGTTAGTAAAGCAAAACCTGTTTTTCTTTTTTCAGCAAATGTTGCCCAGTTTCAGAATAAATGTGTTTGCTTAATATTGTTGTTTTTATCTGGTAAATTATAATAACTGTGTTGAACTGGCACTGTGACCCAGAGAGGTGCACAAAACTAAAGTCACATGATGCATTCTGTGTTTGTGGTTTTGTCTTTAAGCGTTTTTAGCTGAAAACCTGAAACTGTGCAGCTGAAACTGCACAGTAAGAGACACACGATGTGGTCCTGATCAGTCACTGGATCAGTCGCATCCAGTCGTGTGAAGAGGTTGGGATGAGGATCGACACCTCTAAATCTGAGGCCATGGTTCTAAGCAGCAACCCGGTAGACTGTCTACTCTGAGAAGGGAATGGGTTCGTACACCAAGTGAAAGAGTATTTTGGTGTCTTGTTCTCGAGTGAGGGGACAATGGAGCGTGAGATGGGTCGGAGAATCGGAGCAGCAGGAGCAGTACTGCGTTTGCTTTACCGTGAGCCAGAGTGCAAAGCTCTCGATCTTGGAACTGTTTCTGCATAAATTCATCACGACTTCCATTGCAGTGGTATCCCGCTGCACACAGCTGGTGACCCTTTTATTTTATTTTTTTTGCCCCTGCCCCTCAGACAGCCTGAGTCTGTCACTGGCCTTACCTAAACAACAGGCTCACACCAGCTACTTCTCTGATGTTAGATAGCTCCAACATTAAATTATCTGTCAAGTTCATCATTCTCACTGTATTAGGCAACGGTTGTGTATCTCCTCTGACATCCTCAGATAGTGCACTTTGCATTGCAGAGCCAATGTTGTTATGAGAAAACCGCTAGAACATTTATATCTGATAACTGTGGCAACTCTGGAAAGTTTGGCCTTTAATTAGATATCCTGCATGTAGAACCACAGTCATGACCTTTAATCTTCACTTCTGCTCTGGGCCAAGAGATGTTTATTTGAGAAACTGTTCACACCATTACAGCTCGGTTTCTCACCTACTGCATCTCATGGGGTTTTTATTTCAGAAGTCAGTGTCAGTGGACAAAATGTAAAAAGCCTTTCTAACACCAGACATTTTGACATGTCAGTATGAAAAACACAGATGCGGTTCCTGCATCTTACTCTGTGTATTTTTTCAGATTAAAGAGTGTGTGACAGTGACCCCACAGTTATAAGCTCTGAATCATTACTGTAAAGGACACCTCCTTTTCATCCTGTCTGCAGTTTCTACCTGTTAGTCATGGTAATATTAATGTAACAGTTATTAGAATATCCATAAAGCAGAGTGATACATGTAACTAAAAGCCACAGTGCTGTTGTGTACTATATCATCACTCATGGAATGCCTCTTGTCCAATCAAATTACTTGGTTGGAACAAATACTTTATAATATACCTTAGCCTGTGAGAGTGTGGAGATCTATGTCCATGGCAGTCTATGAGATGAGTTGAGAAGTGGGTGCAGGGTTTCCTGTTTTGATATTATCAGCTGAGTTGATTAAATAGAGTTTCATACATTTTAATAACACATTATTGTGTTAGTTTGAACAAGAGTATATTACAATGCTAAAACAGTGGTTCCCAAACTTTTCCATGCCAAGGTCTTCAAATGGCATTATTGGCTTATGGCTGAGGCCCCTACTTTGCAAGATGACATTAAAAAGCCATTGGCACTACTACAGCAAATAGGGTTGACCCATGGGACCCACATAAGTCACTCATAGCCATTCCTTAAGCAGCAGTAAATCCATACTTAATGCATCATACTCGAATGTGAAGTTTTACTTGGCCAGGAGTTCTTCAGATTTTAGCAGAGCTTTAAGTTGCTGGGATGTTGATCCACTCATCAGGTATTTTCCTGTTCAAAAAACATGTCTATTTCCACTCCACTGTCTCAGTATCAAACACAACTACAACCTGAAAACAACCTGAAACATGGATGCTCAGTTGGACAGTTTTATTGGACATGTCCAGACATGTTTGAGCCACCAGAGCTAGAGGATGGTGACAGGATGGTATTTTCTTTCTTCAGTGTCAGGTTTTTGGAACTGAAGTGAGCTGAAGTGAACTGCTGGGCTGATTTGGACTGACAGAGTCACTGACTGTATGTTCATAGCTGACTGTTAGGGAGGGGGAGGTGGCGTTGTTCATGTGTTAGTTTGTGGGACTTATATATTTCTGGGTATGGCATGTTATTGAGCCATGTTTCAGGTCTGCACAAAAAGTTCTGAACACAGAAATCATGAACAGTTTAGCGATGTAACGTCACAATTCTGTACTACCATAGGTCTCAATGCTTTCGCATGGTTTCAGCAACTATTTTCTAACATGTGTAATATGTTTAGAAGAAAAGTTCTCTTTTTCCTTTAAACAACTTTGATGTGTGATGAATTATGTTTTGACTAGACGGGCACACCAAATAAGATTTTGATATGTTATTGTTCTAAATTTTACATTTGCATTCTACCTCAGTGCTCAACCCTCATTCTACCAACATTACTGTAAGACACAATCATCATAACAAATTATTAATTTATTAACTTACTGTGTACACAAAAATAGACAGAGCACATGAGGCGATCTGTGCCTGCTACATCTGTGTCTGTCTCCTTCAAAATGGGAAAGTGTGCCAACTCCCTGACAGTGTGTGATACTTACCAATGGCAATTATGAACTCACTCAATAAATAGTTTCATCTACAGTATTAAAACTGCATAGGCAGGATTGGATATTTTTGACTGGGGTCCTCCAGGATCCCAAATACATTGTGTTGTGTTGTGTTACATTGTGTGTTAAACACAAATTAAAACAGAAAACACTGATATGAACTGTTATAAAATAATAAATAAATAAAAACAATAAAGCACTTCGGACATATGACAAAATTCACTCAGTTCATTCATTTGCATCCAGTTGCCGTTTCCACGTGGTTGATGTGCACATGCTGTACACATGATGCCTGCCTGTGTTATATGCAGTAACCTGCAGGGGGCGGTACGTGTTCATCAAAGGGAACTTCCGCAAACAAAGAACAAGCGTATCGTCCAATCAAACAAGACTTCGATTTTAAACGAGAGCCGACAGTTCCTTCTCCCCGTTACTGAAAACCACAACAACACCAAAACTGACCCCAACTGCTCTGGTCAGTGTCGCGACTGTGGATTAAACGAGACTATTTTCCAGCTCGTCAGTGGAATTTGAGCTCCAGCTGCCCCTCGTCGACAGCTGTTTCATGGGAACCCAGGAGGGAGACAGAGGTAAGGCAGCCGAGACTCAGTGCTCCAGTTCGGGAGAAAGCTAACGACACGTAGTTCGCTAAGTTACAGCTAACGTCAACCAGCAGCCAGGTTATTGTTGGTTACCAAGCCTGACATCACCTGTACAGCACATATCTAACTAAATTTCAGAGATACATTTTAATTTAAGGATCAGAGCTTACAGTTAAACGTTCTCTCATAACGTTCCTGTTAGCAAACAGACAGTATCAGGGTCGTGTCTGAAGGTAACCCCTGATCAGCGAAAGATCTCGCGAGAGTGATCATGTAAAACCACATCTTTCCCTAACCTTAACTAAGTGTTTTGTGTTTGGAAACCTACTCAGACTTTAGGCACAACGTTGTTACGTTATAAAACATAATTATGCCGTTCAAAGTGCACAGTGAAGAAATAATGCGCACAAATCACGCGATAGTTTCGCAAGTCAAAAGTTCCCTTCTTGACACGAACCCGAAGTAGCAACGTTAGCTAGCTACTTTTGAGTTAACCTCAACCGGTAAAGTTGCTGTAAAACCCGTTAGAGGTGACTCAAATATGGTTGGTAACTTTTGACAATAGTTTGCGTGTTATTTTGCTATCCCAAATATAAGGCCGCCGGTATGGCTAGTTAAAAACTTAATGTCATCCCAGCTGTCTTTAACAGTAGCCCTAGTGCCAAGTAGTATAAGGCAGAGGGAGATGACTCCCCGCTCTCACACTTAAGTTTGCCGCGGATGTGGATTTGTGATTGAATTAACGTTATCACCCATAGAGGAGGCACTGAACGTGGTTTGTGACTAAATAACCAGTGAATGTCATCAAAACGAGCTCTCTGCAAGTAAAATCATTCTTCATACTTGGTAAACTGATGTCAGTAAAGATGCAGGATTTTGCTTCTGTTTAACTGTCTGTTGTCAGTAGTCCACTTTCTTTTATTCTATACGAAAACTTTCTTGATATATTCAATGTTATGTTTAAAGCCTTTACTGATGGACATGAACCAATATATAGAACTCTTATGGCTCACTGTTGAGAACAGATTACAGTCCAGTCATCTGATCTTCTTCAGTAATGTCTAGAGTTGCCCTGATTAACTGATTAGTTATGAACTATTATATTAATCGCCAACTATTTTGATAATCAATTAATTGTTTTGAGTTGTTGTTTTTTAAGAAAACTGTCCAAACTCTATGATTTCAGCTAATTAAATGTAATTAAATGCTCTTTAATCTTCTATAACAGTGAACTGAATATATTTAGACTTAGTGAAACGTGATCAATAATTTCAAGATGAATCGATTATTTGAAAAAAATCAACAGATTTATTGGTAATAAAAATAATTGTTGGTTCCAGCTGAAAAATGCAGAATCTCCCAAACAATGGTGACCAGCTTTCAAACGTAAAAAAACCAACAGAATTAAAACATAAAATGCCTCCATACTGCTCGTCTGGTGTAATCCAAGTCTCCTAAAGCCCCAACATGCCAAGTTAACAAAAAAAAACAAAAAGAAAAGTTATTTACACCATGGTTTTAGCCTGAATCTTCACTGTAAATCCTTAGATTAGAGCCACATTCACGTGGACATGCTCACTGTCTCTGGTGTGACGGTGTGCAAATGGCTTGTCAAGACTTTAGGAGACTTGGATTATGCCAGGCAAGCAGGATGGAGGCATCTTTTTTTTCTTTTTTTTTCTTCAATAGTTTTTTCTGTTTTCTGTTAACAAAATCCAAACTTCAATTAGCACCAGGGTGAGTAGATGATGACTGGATTTTCATTTTTGGGTGGTGAACAATCCCTTTAACTGTATGAATAAACAGGGGCATCATCCATCTAGATAGTTTAAGTGTGAGTTGCAGAGTTTTGGAGATATCGGCCGTAGAGATGTCTACGTTCTCTCCAATATAATGGAACTAAATGAGAATTGACTTGAGTCTTGTATATGACTTTCCATTGTAGCATCTACCAGGACTGCTTTGTTTCTACTAGAAAGAAGTAGTTCCTACATGAAACTGCTCACAACAAGGTCTGTGGATGATCTTGAATAACTGGGTTGTGATTTCTGGAAAGAGGCATTACTGTTGAGGTTTCAGATGTATGTTTTTGCTGCTTTGAGCCCCACAGGCTGAGTGCCGTCCACAGTAATTTGATTAAATTCAAGAGATGGCAGATCTCTTGTCTGATATCTCTAAAATTCTGCAACTCACACCAATTCTATGTAAATGGATAAATGGCACTACAGGCCAGAGGAAATAAATGTATTTTTAGCTTAGGGGTGAACTGTCCCTTTAAATGTGATACTGCTATATAGTATCAAGTGAGATACAATGGCTGGTAAGCTATGCTGTGTCATCTTTGAATCTTTGAAGGGCTGTTTCTTTTTTTATCAGACACATGCTGGATGCCACAAGTAGGTGGGGCTGGTGAGAAAAAATATATATTGGGAGAATCACTGATTCTGCCTTTTCAACATGATTATTGAAATTGAAAGTTCAGTTTGATTGATTTTCGATTTAATATCACAATCATGAGACCCCTTGCATGTTTGTAGAGCCTAATGATTGAACAGTAATGAACAATATTTTTGTAAGTAATGTGTTGGTGCTGAATTTAAAATTGTTGTAAATTTTCATTATCTGTGTTGGACCCCAGGAAGACTAACTGACATGGTGT
Source organism: Lutjanus campechanus (assembly GCA_027495735.1). Taxonomy (NCBI): domain Eukaryota; kingdom Metazoa; phylum Chordata; class Actinopteri; order Lutjaniformes; family Lutjanidae; genus Lutjanus; species Lutjanus campechanus. Next base: position 9,007 of record JAJHUR010107917.1, on the reverse strand, counting down.
TACCTAATCGGGGATCCTGAACTCATCAACAAGGCCTTTCCCTTTGTTTTCCCATACAGATTGGGTAGATGTGGCAAATGATCTACTCAGCAAGTGTCACATAAACCTGAGGCTGAGGAAACTGACGGACTGTGATGCAAATGTTTTCATTGCTCTGTATGAGAGCATCTTGGGGGAAAAAGTTCCAGGTAAGAGAAAGCAAACTGATCATATATCCATTAATTGTTCATCTCTAATCTGCAAATATTACCAATATGTCCAAGTGGAATATCTAAATTGCAGCTGCAATACTTTTAAGGTAAAATATGTTGCAACATGCTATTATACATAAAACACTGTTGTGCTATAGATCCCCTGGCATAGGACTCATATTCTCCAGAAGTAAGGGAACTCTAGCAAAAATCACATCATCATTATTTTTATATATTTTTTTATGTCTATCTAAAGTCAACACATTTGGCTCATCAGTTGGCTCATCAACCAACAAAAAAAATGGTTGGCAAAAACTTTCATAAGCAAAAATGTCAAATATTCTCTGGTTCCAGCTTCTCACTTATGATGAATTGCTGCTTTTCTTTCTTTCTTATGTGCTAATAAACTGAATATCTTGACCCCAAAATCAAATACATATTTTCCCCCTGGCCTCCGGAGCTATTTGACTCTCTAGATTTTTTTTTAGTGTGAGTTGCAGAGTTTTGGAGATATCGGCCGTAGAGATGTCTGCCTTCTCTCCGATACAATGGGACTAAATAGCACTTGGTTTGTGGTGCTCAAAGTTCAAGATAATCCACAGACCTTGTTGTGAGAAGTTTCATGTACAAACTGCTTTCTCTCTGCTGTAGCATCTACCGGAGCTACTTTCTTTCTTCTAGAGAGGAACATGAAACTGCTCACAACAAGGTCTGAACCAGGGCAGGTCATTTTTGGAAAGAGACATTGGTGTCGAATTTTTCACATGTATTTATGTATTTTATTTTATTTTATTTATTTGTTTATCATTTAAAGTCTTAACAAGGTCACTTAAATTCTTATCATGAGGCCAAATGCACTGAGGGTTAACAAGCTGTGACGTTTAGTTAAGAGCAAAATCTCCTGAGTGTGCTTAGCATGTTAGGAATGCTTCCTAATACCATTAAACATGCCATCGCAGGACTGTTAATGTCGCTGAGCTCTTTCCTGCATTGTTAAGTACAGGAAAAAGCTCAACGACATTAACAGTCCCTTGATAGGGTGTTTTTTGTAAAGTGAAGGCCCAGTGTGTTGCAGGAAGTGTGTGAATATGTGTTTCCGTGGTCTGATACATGCTTTCATTATTCACATTGGTATGTGTGTGTTTAGATTACATTGCAGCGCCATGCAGTCAAGAAGATGACGTCCATAACGTTCAGTCTGTGATTGATTCACTGTCCCTGGATTACCTTCAGATCAGCCTCTCACACATTACAGGTATAATGAACATTTCCACTATTAACAACAATGATGATCAAGTTTGAAGAGAGGAATAATTATGTTTCAGTGCTACATATATGCTTTACTTTCTCAACTCGAGATGCTAGAAAATTTCACCATCAAGTCACTTAGTTTTGGGCTGCACAGTCTAAACTCCTTGCTTCCTGGAGGGGTATGGAAAAACACAAGGGCAGTACAAGGGTAATGTTGATGATGTTTGCATGTTCCTAGGAGAAAATGTCGTCAGAGGGGACAAAGAGTCTATCAAGAATCTCTTGGAAATCTTCGATGGCCTCCTGGAATATCTCAAGGAGGAGATAAGCGAGGAGTCACAGAATGGTGGTAGGCAGATTCATTTCTCACTTCTCCCATTTCTTTTTATCTCTTAAAAAGGCATTTATGAATATATGGATCTGTATTTTTATTATTACCCACAAAATTGCTGAGTTTCTTGTCACACATTGGTACTTGTTCATTTTTAATGTTATGTTTTAAAGGTATAAGCTGCAACATTTTCCAAACAAAAAAATTATAGACGCTTAATACATATGTACAAACATGGATTATCTCTTTCAATCATCACTTACTACTCTCTAGAGATGTGTGGTGGTGGCTGAATCTGCAGAGACTCTATCCTCTGCCTATATTTTTAAAAAAATTTTCTTCATTGTTTTACTGCGCTCAGGACGTTACACCAACCCAAAACATTAGTATTTGACGTCCTGTTCATAAACACGATGTGTTTATGAACAGCTCTGTCAGATCCTACTGACTTTACCTTTTTAAGGCTTCATAATTTATCAAAACTCTCAAAAACTATTTTCAGGAACATTTCTGCTTTAGGAACTCAAAAAGCCAGTGCTACGCTGATGTTAGTTGATGAATATTAACATCAATGCAATTGATTAATTTGAGCAGCTTTAACTATTGAATTATTTGCCAACTATTCTGATTATTGATTAATTGTTGTGCATTGTTTTTTTCAGAAAAAAGAGAGAATTTGGACAGTGTTTTCTGTTTTTTTTGTTCCTCTCGAATAGTAAACTGAATATTTTTGGGTTGTGGACAAAAAAAATATTTGAGGGTGCCATCTTGGGCTTTTGGAAACAATGATCAATGTTTTTCACCATTTTCTAATATTTTATGGACCAAACAACTAAATGATTACCCAAGAAAATGACTGACAGATTCGTTAGTTAGTTGCAGCCCTATTTGAAATAAATATCTGATTATCAGACTTCAGTCATCTAAACATATTTAAACATTGATATTAATACGCATCTCTCATCATTAAATGGCTTTGCAGCGCAGTGACCCAAAGGCAGCTTTTAGCATCTGGTCTTCTCAGTTTGCTTTTCCTTTTTACAGACTGGGACATACAGTAAGTGTCTGTTGAGGTGAGACTGCCTGTCTGTCCTTCAGCATGAACTGGACATAGTGTGTTCCAAACCCAGTTTAAGACCAGCTGGTGCAGGACTTAATAGAGAACAGTCGCCCCGCTTCATTTGGCAGAACTGAGCATGCCTTTGTGTGAGTGGGCTGACCCTCAGAGCACTGCCAGACAGCAATTAGTTGTTAATGACTACGACTGATGTAGCGTCCACACTTACAGATGACGTGAGTTTATAAAAGGCCTAATCAAACTCTCTGGATGTACAATACTGACATGAGTGTTGAGTACAATAGAAGCTAAACATAGTCTGTTTACTGTGATGTGAATGCAGAACGTTTGAGTTGTTTGAAGCTGAAATGTTTATTAACCTGAGCTGTGGTGACACTGGTACAGTGTGGTGTCTGTCCTCGGTAACCAACACTGACAAGTTGTGCCTCTGCTTTTAGATCTTAGTTGAGTTCGTAGTTGCTGTATTTGGCTGAGTTGGCTGCTATAAACTACAAGATGGCCTCAGTTCAGGGTGTCCACAGGTCTTTAGAAAGTTCAAAATCCAATCATCTGAATTTGAGGCCTCAAAATGTTATCAGTACAATTTTTACAGGTCTTAAAAATTGATTATGTTAACATTATTTTTTGCATTGTAAGTTGCATTAACTTCAGTCTCACTTTTAAAGGTGTTTTTGGCAAAAAAAAATTGTACTGATCACTCTGTAACAACTACAAATTAAACCAACATAGATACTAAAAATATCTTGGAGCACACTCAGGTAGATTCATGCTACACCTTCAAGTGTGGAAAGGACAAGAAGTCAGATTTTATTAAGAGATTAATGAATATTAATTAATAACATAGTCTACTTTTTTTGTCAGCATAATCATGAAATAGATGAAAACCTTTGTTTGTTTGTTAGACTTTTTTTTTTTAAGCTGTAAGTCTTTTAGCTTTTATTTATCTGTTCGAACAGTGAGTTTCAGTTTGTTGAATTAAAGGTCATATGACTTTGTTCCTCTTAACAAGTACTGCTTTCTCTTTGTTGCTGTTTCTGTTTTTTCATATTTCTCTATAAAGTTTTCTGTCTCTACCTGTGGGTCATTTTGTACTGTTGATGTCCTTTTTTCAGAGGAATTGAACGACAGTCTCAATGAGGAAGTTCCAGGTGAAACCAAGGAGCCCACAAGTTACAATGCCACAGATAACAAGGAGGACGGAGCATCTTCTTCTTCTAGTGGAGAGTAAGAGCTTCTCCCAGAAGCACCTCACATACTCCTAAAACACTAAAACACATTTTGGCCATGATATGAATTGCATTGGAGATTAATTATAAAGGTTTTATTTTACCCTTTTTAATCACGATATCTTTGGTGCAAACCCTCCATTGCTGTAGTGATTTTACACTTCACTCTCCACAGATACTGTGACCTCTCTCCTTTGTTTTTCTTTGTTTTTCTTTTTTTTTTTTTGTATTTTTGTGCAGCTCATGCCAGCTTGATAGTTTTTCTGTTAATCCCAAACATACAGACAGACAGCAAGTGTTTCAGATTTTAGAACCTTGGTCTTGTCTGTCTGCCAGTCAAATCACAGAGTCATGTCCAGTTGGTGAAGTCAGTCAGTCTGATATTGTTATTTTGAAAGTGCTGTGGGTTATTCAACTCTACTCTTTTATCCTGATCAGGAAATGCATGGTAGAATGGAAAAAAATAACCTAAAGCAAAGTAAAAGAATACCTATGCTTCTCTTCTTTCCAAAACAAAACAACCTGACTGTCAGGTCTGTTCCACTTGACCCTTACCATGTCGTTCAGCTTCACCGCAAATCTGTGCTCTACATCCTGTTGGCACAACAGCCAGCTAGGCTGTATACATCAGACTGACAATATGTCATCCAGCCAGAGTCAGCAAGGCCACATACCCCTCTGCAGGAAAACTCATGGTTGCATATACTGGGAGAGATAGGAAAATGCCAAAAAAGCTGCTGTGTATCAGGTTGTAAAACAAATTCATATACAAATCCATCACAATCTCTGGTTCCCATCCTTCCTGGAAAGGATCATAAAAAGGGGAGTAGCAAGAATGTCTGAGCGTCCAGAGAAACAGTAACTGTAATTGTCACTACTAATGTAGAGTTAATGTTAGCTTGAGTGTGAGGCTGCTGGAGTTCAGTCATAACGCTGTAGTACAGCAAACTGTCGTCTCTGACTAAATCTCAGCCTAGCTCAGATCAGCAGGTTTCTATTGACAGCATATGTTATTTACAGACAATGTTAAGTCTAACGATACCTGACAATTCAACCTTAATTTATGAGGATATTGTGAATGCTCAGACAGGTCTATAAAACAAAGGTTTGTTTAACTCGGCTTGAATTCATACAAACTTGTCAAAACTGTAATTCAACAACACGTAAAATTGCATTGTTGTCTATGAGATACCCGGTTTTCTATCCCCCAGAAAGGGGATGTGGCTTGACATTGTGGTAAAGTACCCGTATGTGCTGGTCTGATGTATTGTAAATGGGTAATGTCAATGGGCGGCTGTTGAATTTTTTTTAAATGTATTTGTGAGAACAGGTTTTGGCACTACCAGTGTATTATTTTATTCTCTTAAGAGTAAATGACCACATAAAACAATCTGTCAATATTTGTTTTGGAGGCACTCAAAGCGACCGAGCTATGTAAATAACTTTTGTATTGTGATGGTACTGTAAGTAACATCTGTCTGAGTAGTGCCTTACAGCTGTTCAGTGAGTCGATGCTCCTGCTGTGATAAATTCACAAAGTAGACTCTTTAACATGCAAGTCTAATGATTTATACATCTTTGGTGCTATGCACTCATTGACTTCTTTTAAAATTCTACATAAATGAGTGAGTAGATTGTAGTTTGATCATTTCAGAGCAAGTATATCAAAGTAAACATCCACCATTTTCATATACAGAATATTACTTTTGGCAAATAACATCATGTCTTATCACTCAGGTCGGCCGTCCACTCCAGTAAACATTCCCTCCATTCCTGGAACGCTGAGGAGATAGGATCAGCCAGTGAGCTCATTGGGTTGGGAGTGTCGGCACACTCTTTCACAAAACAACAACAAGGTAAAACACACAGCACATCTTTTCTTATCCCAATGACATTAAAGTTACTATATTGTGTCTCAATGCTATTTTTTTCCTTCTGGTTTTCCAGATGTTTTGAGACCAGAGTTTGACATTAAGATGCTTCAGGACCTCATGTCCCCTCAGTGGAAAATTTACAAAATGTTCTTGCTTTTTTTGTTTGAAAGAGTTTTACGCCTCTGGGAGAACATGTTGTTTTATGCATTGATTAAAATAGTTGCCTAACCTGTCATGTGGCTTTGCTGCAAACCACAAAGATATTCTGAGACCATTTAGTGTGTTTAACAAACAAGGAAGAACCCTGTCTGCATCAGCCAGGGCGGTACTGTTTTTTTTTAACGTTCAAAGCTTCTATTGAAGTTTTCTAATGAAGCTTTGAATGTCTGTCTTATTTTATGACATCATCACCCTAAAAAAAAACTCAATTTTAATAAATAAATGGATTAAATTAATCTTTCTTTAATATAAAGTCAACTGTCTTTAATTAAAATTATTCATCAGTTTCCTCAACTTAAAAAGTCAATTTATGGTGCTCTTAGATCAATGCTAGACCGCCCCATTAAAGGGTCAGTGTGTATGATTTAGCGGTGACTTTGCAGATTAGAAACACCTTGCCTCCCCCTCTGAATGTCTATGTACAGTGGCCCCAAAATGCAAAGGGCCCTCTCTAGAGTCCAGTTTTGATTTGTCCATTCTAAGCTTCTGAGAGACGTCATTAACCGATAATTCTTATTTAGCCTTGAGTTAGAAGGGCTACAGTGTTGACATGTTATGGTTGAGATACATCTGATAGCAATATTATTGAATGGATTTGTCAAAAAATAGAAAGTTTACCAGTGCTTCAGCAGTATTCCCGCCTTTTTTAAACCAGGAAGTGAAACAGGGGTCCTTTGGATATAGCTAACCCTTTTTATATCTGATGAAATTATGTTTAAATCTTGAGTTAACAGAAATCTGGGGCACACTTTAAAGAGCCGACATTTTCATAAAAATCAATTTTAAAAAAGATGATTATAACAGGACATTTTTATACCTATGTTATCAGTAGGTATGGTTAGTTTGGGGTTTTGAAGGCTTTTAACGTTTTTTAATTTTTTTTAATTTTTTTAAATTTATTGTTAAGTTGTGGATTTTTGTCCGGGACAAGAATGTTTTCTGAAAACAATTTAGAAATTAAAAAAATATTAAAGCAAACCAAAACATTTCATAATTAAATCATTCAAATTACATATATATATAAATCCTTAAATATATAATACATTTCCACCAAAAAATTTGGAATTAGAGTGTTGGTATTAATTTTTAAAGGTTTCTTTTGGTAGGACATGTTTTCTCCCCATTCTCAAGCATGCAAATTATTAAATATTTTAACTTGTAACCATAACGACTCTTTTTCAATAAATCTCACGTTTAATCTGCTAGGACTGGCTGTCCCTCCCCAAACATCAGACGCAATCACCGCCTCTGGTCCTCTGGACTCCCAGGACGCTCCACAGACTGAACTGCTGCACTCAGCCATCGCCCTTCAGCCCCCCAACCAGAGCGACACACCCCACAGACCCGACACAGACCCACACTCACCCAGCCCACCCCCCACAGCTAATGGCCCCAGTCAAGAGGATGCAGCGGAGGAAGCAGCTGCTGTCACTACAGAGGTACTGTAGCTGTGTAATACAGTCTGTTGAGGTTCAAATGTTTCTGTCAATTTACCTGCTATTTGCATGCAGTTTGAAAGGACATGCAAACTTTATTATCTTCCCAAAGCTCCAGGGGCAATGACATATAGTACTATGTGGCTGCAATGCAGGAGTGTCTGTCTTTCACACTCACACCCTAAACACTTACACTTCCTATTTTAGTGATTCCAAGACAATACAGGAAGGATACATGTATGCTGACAGACTGCTGACAGTAATGAACTCTTACTTTCCAGACTTCCTGACTTTTTTAATAACAATACTGTACTAACAATCACTTATCAAACCTCTGAAGGCCCATTTCAAATGTGTCTGCTGTCCATTAGCCTGGAAGAAACAAATGTCTATATATGGGCTTGTATTTCTGTAATGACCAACCACACTCCCACTGTGTGTACTTAAACCTCACCCTAAACTTTTTAAAAGACTCTTTTGTGTACCTAAACCACCACCTACACCCTGTTAGGTAATACAAATAGGTGTAGCTAAACTTGTGTACTGTATCAGAGTGTTTAGTCTTGACCCAGGTCTAGTTTTCAACAGTTCACTGATCATTAAAAACCTGGCAGAGACAAAGAAATGCCTGCAACGGGGGGAAATTCCTTATTTAAGATCATATGTTGTGATTTAAAAACATTTTTCCAGTTTTATTCACATTTTTCCTACCCGTGTTAAGTCCTTGAGTGTCCTTTTCTAACTCAGACAGACACACGTATTTGGAAGCACTGTCTGACTCAGCACACTTACAGGTCAAGACACGCACAAGAGCCTTGTGTTATGTGGCTGCTGACACAGCTTAACCTATGTCCTGCTTCTGTGACTGATTATACACAACAACAGCCACCAAGCTCAAACCTACACGAGATTCTCCTCTTCCTTTTTTTTCAGCTCCTTGAGCAGGAAAACAAACTGTGTTCCAATACCCATACTATTATACGATTAAGTATGCCAGAAAAGGATTTAGTATGTCCCAATACATAATATGTCAAATGTAATATGCCAAGAAATACCAGGATGGGGGGCGGACGTTTAGCTCGGTGGGTAGAGCGTCCGACCCATGTATTGAGGCTGTAGTCCTCTGCAGCGGCCGCTGGTTCGACTCCCGCCCTCGGCCCTTTGCTGCGTGTCATCCCCTCTCTCTCTGCCCCCTTTCCTGTCTACTCTTCACCTGTCACTACGAATAAAGGCACAAAAGGCCAAAAAAAAATAACTTTAAAGAAATACCAGGATGTTCTACTGCATCCGGTTGGATTTTGCAGTATGCAAACCCGCATGCTTTTCTGGCAATTCTGACCCACAATCCTTTGTGATGGGCATATGAGCAAGAGGGTCAAAATTCAAGGCGCAATGTTAAGA
>JAJHUR010107916.1:0-18742 GCA_027495735.1 Lutjanus campechanus | reverse complement strand
TGACTGTCCTGAAAATTAACTGTTATAGTATTAGATAATATGAATAACAAGTAACACTGTAATTAAAATCATCACAGGCTAGTTTGGTTTTGTAAATGTAGTATCAATGATGTTTTTACTTGTGTATTGCACTGATTAGGTTTTAATAAATAACAGTTTGTTGATGTCATCCAACCTGTTTAAACCGGAGGACGGAGAGTGCGGGTGCCACCGTGAGAGGAATTCTGTGAATGTAAAAAATGTGTTTGCTGACTCCTGCAGCTTAATAACAATAACAATCTTAGCGTCTGAAAAGGCGTTCAAAACGACTGTAACATGTCTGCCTAACAAATGATCAGAGTCTCTACATTTTAATCCTTCTGACTTGAAATCCCCCATCCCGAATTTCACCCATTCTCATCTGGTCACCTTAAAATGCAGTGATTCCCAACGAGGAGTGCCAGAACAGCACATGTTGCTCCATTCTCACATATCAAGTTGCTAATTGGACTGTAAACAACGACCCGCACATGGATGAGGAAGCCTTGGCTTGGATATCTGTTACCCGGATATCTACTGGTTAAACACTGGCCACGGGGCTGCCATGATATCAGATTTTCACTACACAATTATTGCAACCAAAAGAATTCACACAACAATATTATGGCTATATATATAGTAAAATTAAAAAGAATTAATGCAATCAGTCAAAGAAAAAGAGACTAAGACTAAGCATAGACAGAAACACTCAAATATCTGTGTTGTGTCAATATCCACCTTTATATAATTAACAGTGTTAAGTAACACCCAGTTTAGAATCACTTTATATGAAGCGGTGGCGATGAAGAGGTACTTGAGCCCGTCTGACAGGGTTGTGGGGGTGCAAACAAAAAGGTTGAGCACCTCTACAGTATATGATGTACCGTTCCAGGTAATCATCCTTGTAAAGTAAAAATAAATAACCGACCATACTTATGAGCACTGAAATGAACTGTTTTACACTGCATGTGTTTCATCAGTGTACAATTTATTGGATTCTTCTGTTTAGTGTTTCCAAGATCTGATTCACTGTTATGAACAAATCAAACCTGTTGTTTATTGTGAATCTATTCTCTTCAAAAATATACAAACGCAAAACCAGGAGACACTGGTACAATACAGCAGAAATTAAAGTATATCGCATTGCAGTAGAAAGAGGGTCACCATCATCCAGCCGTCTCAGTAATGGCTGAGGTGGTGTGGGTTGAATGGTCATAGCTGCGTCTTGCATTATAGATAAGGGATAGAGAGAGTCTTAAGTGGATGGATGGACCCCTTGAGTGCCCGATGTGTCTTTTTGTGTCTAAACAAAGTACACTACAACGTCTAATTACTTTTCCCAGTCACATAATGTAACAACAAAGCCATTACGGTTTCAAACCACTGACACTCTGTGTATCTCCATGGCCTGATAACATTTCAAAACGCCTGTTTCTGTTGTCTGATCGAAGATATTATGTTCTACGAGGTCTTCAGATCGACATCCATTTCAACCTTTTTTCTGTCACAAATCTTAGTGTTAGCAAGGGAGCCATTGCAAGCTGGGGAGGTGTTTTTGCAAACATGAATTTTATGATTTTGTTTGGGTTTTCTGTGTTTTGTTGGTGGGGTTAAATTGGGTATGCCTGCCTTTTGTCAAGTCCTGACACCTTCCATGCTGTTAAGAACACGTCTCTGTCTTTTGGAATAGAGATTTAAAACATTATCATTAATCATTAGTGCCTTATCGCCCATTTCTGTCAGTAAAACAGACTGAATGAACTGGAAACATACAAAAAAGGTCTGTTTCTGTAAAGATAACCATCAATGGAGCAAGAGGATTATGTTCTCCAGCTAAATTATAGGCTTACTGGACAAAATGAACCGTTGGCATCAACAAAGACATATAATTAACAAGGAGAAAGAGAGGAGCTAAGGTAACTAACATATAGAATATATAATATGGTTTAGGAGTGAGCATAATTGACATTTTTATGTGTCTATAAATATGTCTATACATTATGTGCTGTGCTATATGTCAGGTTTGTCTGCTTTTTGTCTGCTAGAAATCAGTTCAATCTTTTAAAAAAATACAAAAATGAATGATGGACACAAAACAGCATATCTGAATTTGGATAAAAATGTAAACCACATTCTTAGAACATGAAAGGTGAACATGAGTTTGAGTATGTGAGGAAGACTAGACTGGCTTGCACGAACAAACATAAAGATTCATTTTAATCAGAGGTGAGCAAAACTTGTTTAAAATGAGTAAATCCAGATTTAAAATTAGGCAGAGCTGTGTTCTGTTGTGCAATTCAAACTAATCTCAGTTCGGTTAATCCAAGTTTAGCAATTAAATAGAGTTTAATCAATATGGAGATGTTTGCTTACCCAAATTAAAAATTTCAGCTGCTTCGTATTTCTTAACAAAATGTTACATTGTCTGCATGCTCGCTAAAAAGTTAACTAAACATTACATTGTGTGCCTGTTATTTAAAAAGTTAAAATATTACGTTGTTTGTAAACAGTAAGTTTGCCAGCGGAAAAGCTCTAATTTCTCTTCCTTTGAGAAAAACTCCTTCAATTAAATTGAAGGAGTAACATGGCCAAATAACAGAAGATTTAAAAATGTACAACAGCAAGCCAAGGGAAAAAAGAGACTGGTTGCAATTGGCACCCTATTTTAATGGATCACTGGAGTGAAACATAAAACTCAATTGATTGACTCTGTCCCTAAACTTTATTAGAAAAAAAGGATTATTTTGCTCAGTACCTCTCAAAAAGGCAGCCAAAGTTCCAAAAGTTAAACCCCCTGAAGTGTGACTTTTTTGTTAATAATGGATCACATTTTAAATTGGAGTTTAAAGTTTTGGTGCAACAGAATTAAATTTAAAGATTAGAGTAAAAAAAATAAACTGAGCTTTAAAGAGAGGCTTAAAATTTAATCTTTCTTACTTTTAATAGTTTGGTGCAGCGTACAACTACTTTAAAGTTAAATCATGATTTAATCTGGTTTGAAAATGAATCCTTGTTGTTGCAACCCAGCCTTAGTGTAGCACAGAGTGATAAAACAGAATTTTAAACATAAAACCTGTATTTAGCTGATGCTAAAAGTCTAAAAGTTAGCATTACTGTGTTGATCCAGACTTGCTGTCTCTCTTGGACAGACTGCTCGGTTACACATGCACCAGTAGCTGAGAGACAGACCAGTTATCCCCCGGGAATGAGAGTGGAGACGCATCTAGGCCATTGATTTTCAATGTACCCTCGGTCTCCTAATGGGCTGCACGAGCAGAAGAGGATCAGACCAGGATCGCACCATGAAAACCTACTGACACTCATTTAGTCCACACTCAGCCTGCCTTCTCCTACACATGACTCCTCTGTGCACTCAGCACTCCACTCTGACACTATATCCTTCTGTCTCCACGCTGTCTCTATTTATGTTTTCCCACTCTTCTAATCTCTCAGAGCACTTACTCATACTCACACTCATACACACAAACATACACACCCCTGCACATGTTTAGCAGAAAACAGCACTTGGACTAAAAACCCAGTTCCCCTGCTATCAGCACTCCCATCCAAAAAGCCTCTGAAACGCTTCAACACATCATGCTATTTTCTCTGCTCATTTCTGACATGGAGCCAGGTGCCACTCACACACAGATGCTCGCTCGGAGCACATCTGGGTAGTGCTTTCAAGGAGCCAACATGTAATTGGGGTCATAAAAGCTGCTCATGAATGAATGATGGATTGTTAAGGCAATCTCAGCCACAGACTCCGTCGACCTGGGATGGATAGATGGATGGATGCAACAGGGCTAACAGCGATGTTTGCACAGAATGTGACAGAAAGAGCAGCGGTGAGCGTGTGCACAAGCAGGCAAGCATCCATGTTTGTTTAAAAATGTTCTTATTGACTTGTCGGGCCCTGAAGGAAGTATCACACAATTCAGGTTACATCCCTCTGAACAGGAAGCTGCCTGGAGGACAGAGTTCAAGGCGGCAAACCTCAATGCGTTCCTCTGCTGCTCACCGTTTTAAGGTGTGACACTGCAGGTTGAGCCGGTTGATTTATTGACTCTTACCTCACACTTTCTCAGCTGTGAAACCTGCACGTTTTAGAGGTTTTTTTGTGGCAAAAGTAACCTGCAGGCAACAGCAGCTTCTTTTTGTCGTCAGCCAGCCCACAGAGGAAAATAAACTCAGAATTCGACGGTAAAATGCACTGCTTCTTCATGAATTCAGCCACGACAACTAATCTTCAAACCCTAATTTCAAACCTTGTTATGTGTTTTACCACATCATGAACAAAACACTTATGTTGTGGAGAAGTTGCTAATTATTCAGCATAATTAGTCACTATTAAAATGTGAATTATGCTGCTAAAACCAGCTTGATTAAGAAGAGTCCTTTAAACCTGCAACAACAAAATTTTTGGCCACTTGGGCGCAGCGGAAACAAGCTATAAACACAAAAGTGTTATCACCTTAAAGGGATAGCTCGGATTGTTTGAAGCACGAGTGTATAAGGTATTTGCACCAGCACCATGGAAACAAATCAATGTACTGCTGCAGACAGAGTTAACAGTAGAGCCTGACCTAAATGCGCCAATATGATTTTTATTTTAAGTCTGGTGTCGTTTTGGACAGTAAAATTTGTTAAACTGTAAAATATCCTGCCTCCATTTCATATCTTATCAAAGTGTTTGAGAAATCATAACTTAAATGTGTGTTTCTATTCTGTATTTTGTGCATTATATTCTGTATAAAGAATAACAGCCAATAAATCATTATCAGAATGTTTTTACCCTGCCATCAGAGAGCCTTTTCTGACGGGAAACTCAGTTGGGAAAATCAGTAATTTACCTTGCACAACGCGAGAGTTGCTGGTCTACTGCTGCCTCGATCTGTTTGTTTGTGTTACTGTGTGACGTCTGTGTTTTTAAAGGTTAGTGCAGATTCATAAAAGTCACACGACTCATAACTCATCATCTAACTCATCGAGACAGCGGCAGATGAGCAACTCCCATGTTCTGCAGGGCAAAATGACTAATTTTGCCTAGGGAGTTTGGTTGGTTTGGGCAGAGTGATATTTGGCTTATGTAACAGCAATTTCCCATCAGACGGGGCGGTCTGTTGGCAAGGTAAAGGTAAAAATACCTTTTGTTGCTGATCCTGTCCACAGTAGTCATTTTTCAAGCAAATATGTCAAACATTTGCTGCTTTTCTTTGTCATTTATGGTGGTAATTTCTTTGGGTTTTGGACTGTTAATTGGACAAAAGAAGCAATCTGAAGACATCACTTTAGGCTCTGGGTAATTGTGATGAACATTTTTCTACATTTTATAGACTAAACAGTTGATCAATTAAACATTAAAATAATTGGCAGCGCATTCGATAATGAAAACAATCGTTAACTGCAGCCCTAACCTCAAATAATCCAAACTAGCCCTTTAAAATAATATCATGTTGGCAGATTTGTTTAGAGCTGTGTTTCTGATGCATATAAGTCCAATATTGACTCTCCTTTAACTGTGTTTTGCTCTCTGCCAACTCCTGAGGAAAATATGTGGCTCTTCAGCCGCTCAAACCTACAGTTAAAATCTAAACTCTCTCATAACTCGACTTGTGGGTGGGTTAGAAGCTGCAGTAAGCCCACCTACATGTCATCCATTTAGAGGTAACCTCACACTACAGCTCCGCTTCAACCACATTTTAAAATATGTTCAGCCTTTTTATTGAGCAATGTGAAAAAACCTGTTCTACCACCTCTCCGAGCTTTCATGCTCGACAAGTCATTCACATGTGCACTCGTAAAGTTAGAAGGTGAACCAGGACAAAGTCTGTTTTAATGCCAAGTTTCATATTATTACATGATATGTAATTACCCTGGATTCTAGAAAAAAAGTGATTTTAGGGCATATTCATAATTAGCACCAGACGATTAATTAAGAATATAAAGGTCACCCCTGGAGTCTACATATTAATCTAATTTATGACCTTTTTAAGCCTTCCATCGGCAAATTAGTGGATAATTTGAGCAGATGCTTGTGAGCGGAGAATTTCTTTGGGCTCAAGTCAGTCACAGAGGGCAATCAATGCAGGAGGAGAAGGAATAAATAAATAAATAAATAAATAAAATCACACTGGGAGACCTCAGAGAAAGAGTGGCGCACGCTCGCCCGCAAATCACCTCATATACGTGCATGCTGGATAAAGATCATTTGTTGCTATGTTGCAGGACGGTCAGCCAGAAACAGATCAATCAACGGCGAAATTATACTCAGCACCGGGTCCTTTTCTTTTTTGTCACACAGGAAATGAGAAAAAGATTGAGTGAGAAGTGGGGGGGAGACTTAAAGACAGATAGAGAGAGACGGACAAAGAAAACGCAAGGTAAGCTAACCGAGAGCAAGAGTGCTGAGAGGGCAGTGCCCCAATTCAGTGGGACTCCTGACCTTGACTGGTTGGAGGAGAAGAAGAAGAAGAAGAGGAAGAAGGAGAAGAGACTGACGAGGCAGCCAGAGTGAATATTAGAAAGAAAAGTGAAATTAAAAATAGAGGAGGAAGAAAAAAGTGCAGAGAAGGCCAAATCCAGGCATGAAAACGTTATTATTGCACATGAGGTCAGCTGGGATCAGACTTAAAGTTCTCGATCCTGTTATTTTATTCATATGGAGACCACAGATCCCTCACTGCACAACTGCTGTGTCATCATAATCAGAAATGCTTGCAATTTGAGACTAATTTGTTTTTTTGTTTTATGGTGAATTGCCTTTTGATGACCCCGCAAGGTCCATTGCACATTAAAATACTGCAGAAGCTTCTTACGAAAGAGAATTTGACTTATTACTTCAGTAATTTCTTATGAGCAGAAATTATTTTGTTTATTTTTAAGTGTTTCCCAACAGGGCTTCAATTTCAAATGTACTTTCTTTTCAACATCAGCACCATACGGGACAGAAAAGGGGGGATTTATATGGAAATACAAGATAAAGTAAAAGCAGTGAATGTGTGATGGATTTTGGGAAGAACTACCATGGATATTTAGATTCTTTTTTTCAGTGATTCAAAGGAAACTGGGCCAATCGGATCTTTGTTGACAGGATTAAGGTTGAGGACTATAAAAAGCACAACAAGCATGAATGAGATCAATACATCTGTACAGGTTGTACATCAACTTATAAAAATAACAACTTTTAAATCAGTGTACGTATGTGATCATCATGAAAAAGTTTAACTGCTGCTTGTAGGCAGGATGAATGCTGAGGATGTTCCTGGTGATTAATTTCCCTGTCGATTAAACAAAGGAGCACTTCGCACATCTATTAGATGAGACAGGTGTGTAGGAGAGAGGCGAGAAGACCAAAAAGTTCCAAAAAGGACTCCCGCACACTGTCTAACTTTCAATATACCATTTATTTGCGACGTTTCAGTACTAGACTTTCATCAGGCAAACAGAACCATTTTGTTTGCCTGATGAAGGTCTAGTGTCAGAACATCGCAAATAAATGGTATACTGCCCATGCACATGTGCAGCGACCATTAAAAAATGCAGAAGCAAATCAGAAAGTGAGAAAACATTTTTGGCTTCTGACGGGGTGCAAAATTAACTTTTTTGTCCACCGGCCAAATGTCTTGTGAATATCCAAATTTTCCCAGGCACTCAATAGATTACTATTGTTTTTTTGGACTGGTAAATGGAGCAAATCTACCAGCCACTTGCAAATTTTACCAGCGTTTGGCTGGTGGTTGGTGCTAATTTTGGGGACTGGCATATGAGCCAGGTGAGCAATTTTCATTTGAGTGTTTGGGCTCCATCTTGGAGTATCCAGTTCTTTATAATACATGCATGCTGCAACACATATCGCCGCTTCAGTGTCAACTGAAAAGGACGCGGGAAGGACGGATATGTCACTCGTTACTGATTGGTTATGGCAACCTCCCAAACAAGACTTGGCTAACATGGACACTGTGTCAGGCTGAATAATGAAGTGAAACAGTTCAGTCTGATTATCAGGCCTGGGCATGCTGTCATTTCAAGGCTGAAGTACCAACAGGGCAAAAGAAGGCAACTGCCCCATGGATCCTGGACTGTCATGGGGCAGGAGGGCTCAAGATTCACCAGGTGGCAATTTTGGTAATTTTATCATTTGCAAATTAGTTTGCTTTGAGTAGTGCAAGTTACTGATTGCTAATTAAAATATATGCAATGCTATAGAGTGGGAGAAAGGGGGTTCAATCTCAGAATCCATCAGCTATCATCTGATGACGATTTAGCCTCTGGGGGCAGCGGCCAATGTTTCAGGGCTTCCAGTGAAGCCAACAGATCTCTGGATATACCTAAAAAAGCTGAATCATTATCAGATGACAGCCTGTGGGTTCTGAGACTGCATTTTTGGCCACTGCATTCTGTCTCTTTTGCTCTCCACATGGACTGTTTACCTGAATGCAACCACAGCCTTCACAGACACGATCGGTCAATACAACTCAGACTACAAACGGAAACCAGAACACATGCGATAACAAAATTTTGCTCCTTGCCTACAGATTCTGCATTCATCTGTAGATATCTGCTTATAGAACTTAATGGCAGACCAGCACAGTCACAGTAAATCTCTCACTTGTCTCTCTTGGGACAAAAGTTTAAACTCTTTGAACACTGATTAAAGTCCTTAAAGTGGTCAGAGGAATTAATTTTTGCACATCTACAATTCTATGACAGCTGTGCAAACTCTGAGGAAGATCATGTGATAGGTCAAGAGCTCCAGAACAGCTTCGAAATGGACCTCGAGCTGCTGCTTGTTTGTTAACTGCTGTTTCCAAGGCCAATGATGCGCTTTAAATCTTGACTTTCCTCACATTGTTCCATCTTAATCCTGACTCTGTGTCACAAACAACTCAGCATGGAAGACAGAAGAGGAAAGAGATTAAGATGGCAGAAAGATTGAGGGAAGAATGAAGGCCAACAGAGATGTACACAGAAAAGACCGAGGGGGGAATTAAGTTTGGCAGGGAGTCTGAAAACAAGCATGCAAGGATGCAGAGGAAAGAGGCAGGAGGGTGAGGAGGCAGTGGGTGGTGTAGCAAGATGAAGAATGAAGGAGACAGGGGGCAAGTGTTTGGTCACACAGCGAGTGCCTGATTAATTAAATCCACTGTTTGTTTCTGCACAATGAGAGGGCAGCTCGGAGGCTCGTTCTGGCACCTTGCCTAACACTCGCTTCTCTCTGTAAGCCTGAACAACACTCAGCCCTCTTATCTGTTATCCACACAGGAGCTCCGGCCTTATATCTCAAAATCTGCGATGAGTTTGTTTGTGCTCTTTTATCATCTGCGTTTGCATCTTTTGGTGCTCTGAAGTCGCTCACAACAAAGCTGTTTTGTTAAAAGGCGCTTTCTAAACGAATTTGACACTCGATTGGCAACACTTTGCCAGCAATATACAATCCCAATTGCAAAAAAAGATGGGATGTTGTGTAAAATGTAAATAAAAACAAAATGCAATGACTTGTTCAGTTCAAACTGATAAACTATTGTTTTTTGTAAATATGCACTTGCTTTGAATTTAATGTCTGCAACATGTTTCACAAAAGTTGGGACATAAAAAGACTCAAAGACTCAAAGACTCAAAGACTCAGAGACTTGGGCAATAAAAGACTCAAAAACACCTGTTTGGAACATTAGGCAGGTAAACAGGTTAACTGGTAACAGGTGATAGTGCCAAGCAACAATCTGCACGTATTACAACAGTGTGGCTTCGTAGTTAAAGAGTTCTGGTCCTAGACTGACCTGCCTGCAGTCCAGACCTGCCTGCCACTGAAAACAGAGACCCTGGACTCTTGAGCACTTTAATTTGTATATCAAGCAAGAATGGGAAAGAATTTCACTTAAAAACTTCAACAATTAGTGTCCTCATCCTGGTCCTCAGCTTGTCCTTGTACTGTGTTTAACTGAATATAGGTTGGAAAGTTTTTGCAAATCATTGCATTCTGTTTTTGTTCATGTTTTGTACAATGTCACAATTTTTGGGGGTATTGGGGTTGTGATTATATCATGTCTGAAACTTTACACAGAATGTAGTTTGTTATTGTGGCTTCATACCCCGTCTGCTGAGCTCAAACTCTCAAAATTAAACTGTTATGATACTTGGTGATGGAAACACAACAGATTTTCCAACAAAACTTGTTTGTCTGAGTTTCAGCCACGGCCTCACTCCCACTGCTCAATGCTGTCATGCAAACTGCACACACTGGCATGCCACACACCGGCACATACGCAGACAAACTGAATGCTAACAAACATTTGCCCGGCTGTCTCTTACGCATGCCTGCACATGCCTGTGAATACACACACCATACTCAAACAAAACTGTGATTGCATAAGAAATAGCTAATGTAAGTAAGAACACAAGTTAAAAACTCAAGGGTATTACAGCAGCACAGACACAAACACACATATCCCTGTATGTACGCCAAGTGACTGTAATCCCTGCTGTTCAGTCATTAGTAAGAAGAGGCAGGTACCAGGGGGAACTGTAGTAATACTGATGTAGGTGCCGATGCACCTGTCTCCTGAGACGGACCCAGAATAGCTTGCAGGGACGCTGCGAGGCAACGCACTCGTCTCCACACAGCGGCTTATGGAGAGCTGGAGGAAGCCAGCTCAGGTCAGACAAGAATCACCTGCCATAATCTATTCGAGATCTTTCAAAGTCTGTTTTTCGACAGAAATCTAATTAACGATGCATAAAGAAAGAGTTTGATATTTTGATAAAGATGCTTATTTGCATGTCTTGCAGACAGTTAAAGGGGCAGCGCACAATTCTAGTGAACGGTAGCTGATTGTTGAGTCTCATTCCCTGGTTATCAAATACTGATATTTTGCAAACAAGACTGAAAAATCAACTTTCTTATTGACCTGTGATTGGCCAAAGTCTCTGAAATCAGAGCCAAGAGGAGTAGCAGAAGTCTAGTCCTCTGTCAGACCACTTGAATTACATTAAAACAGTTATTATGGAAAATGATGCCAAAAATAAACTGCCACTTCAGCTTTAAGAAGATTGATAGCACTCAGTCTGTACAGTAAAAAGCTACAGCCAACAGTCAGTTAGCTTAGCTCAGCATAAAGCTAGCAATCCTGGCTTTGCCTAAAGATAAATAAAATACGGCTACTAGTTTCTCTAAAGGTGTGCTCAGGTGTAAAGCAAAGCAAAATTTCACCGTGTCTCAAAAAGCCATAATACTAACAGTCACCACTGAAGCTTTGTTGCTAAAAGCTAAAAGATTCAGCCAGAGATAAGAGTGATTTGGTACAGTCAGTACGGTTTGAAGATTCTGTATTTGGGATTAATGTGTAGCCTACATAATGGAGACCTTAGCTGCTTGCTAGAAACTAATGGTAGCTGCTAGCTAGCAACAGATGTACTGACCATATCTGCAGGAGTGTGCCTGTGTGTTTGTGTTATGTTCAGCCCGAATTCACCACAAACTCCACACTTCTGTTATTCTCCTCCAGTCTCTCTTCTTTTTCCTTTCGTCTTTGTGTGAAGATTTTTAAAGCTTTGCTGAGATATGCTTGAATTTTGAAAAATAGGTCAATTTGCACCTTTGCAAAATCAAGTCGAACTGTTTCTCTCCATTGTCTTTGTATGCAATGGCTAAAATTTGCTTTGTGTTCTGTCTAAACACAGTAAATAAACACATATGTCTTGTTTGTTTAGTCTGTACAAAAACAAAGTATAAAAACAACAAGTTGTGGATGTATGTGCGGTTATGTGCAGAACTATTTCTTGGCCGAGAGCAGTGACAAATCACGTCCTTCCTACACATCAGTTTTTGTTTAAATGAACAAGAAATAACATGACAATTGGTGAGCTTTAAAGATGCCCGTAAGCAGTTACAGGCAGGCTAGCTGTTTCCCCTTGTTTCCAGTCTTTATGCTAAGCTAAGCTAACTGGCTACTGTTACTGTACAGACATAAGTACTGTGGTATTCTAATCAACTAAGTCTCTGCAAAAAGTCAAATAAGCATGCTTTTTCAAGGTCCTTTTCCTTCTTTTTATCTCCACAACTTTCAGTCCAATTTAGCATACTTTCTAAGTTACAGTGAAAAGTTATATAAACACTAATAAATCAATTATTGCTTCATAAATCAGTAAAAAGCCATTAATATATTCAGTATTTGGGCTGCCAGGTTGTAAAGCACCCTTTGGCTGCTGTGTATCCTCCCGTAAACCCTTTTTAAAGTATTCCTTATTAAAAAGTAAAACCTATTTTTCTTTCACAGCAGCATGCGCACAGATAGAAATAGATTTTTGTTACATTTATTTATGGAGATGGTTTAGCAAAGCCATGCTGAGAAAACACCGTATATCTTACTCATAAAGATTCACACATTCACACCTGGGAGCACAATGTCCACCATGTTCAGCCTCTATTGTAAAACAAGGAGATGAAATTAATCTGACACGATGACATCCTGAATGGCACAAGATTCACACGAAAAGATGAATTGAATTTTTTTGTTCGGAGGAGTAAATTACTGTTTAAGCCTTCCTTTAGTGTAATTGTTATCCACCCATTGAGAGAAAGGTGTGTGTGCGTGAAACAACCGGTAATTTCAGAGGGTGTTGTTTAAACACAGCGGAGTGGCCTCACCCACTGCAAACCAACAGGCAGCACCAGCCTCAGCAGCTGCAGCTCTTAATCTCCAGCTCGTCTAGCTGGTCTTTCTGTATGTCTGCATGGGCGGAGGTTAATGGAACGCGGCGCATTTAAGCTGCTCTCTGTGGTTGTGTGAGCACAAGTTTTCGGGTGTCGTTATGTAAGTGGAAGCGAAATGCAAAAGGGCCTGAAGGCTGACAAAGGGAGAAAGTTAGCGTCGACTGAAAGAATCTGACTGTTCCACAAACTCTCTCTGGTCTGGAAAAATGCAAAATGACTCTGAGCTGCAAAATGCAAAGTTTGTGAGCCCAAAGATCAACATTATGACATCCGTCCGCGCATATTAGAGTAAACTTTACAGTTTTGAACAGCTGCCCCAAAGCCGCATCAACACTACGAGTGGACAAACAACTCTGCCATCAACATTTGTTAACTCAAAACAACAAGATGAACCTGTTTTAGCACCAGAAAACCTGCCGTGTTGCATGGATTTGGTCCAGATGCCTAATTTGTAACCGTAATAAAGTCTTGAATGCAGCCAATTTTGCAGATGATTATGCTGTGACAGCAACTTGGAGCAGGCGAGTGGTTGAATGACAAGTTGTTTATCCTCTCACGGGGCTGTTCAAAACAAACTACAACTGTCAATTTAACTCTGAAGGTGATAACAGGACTGAAGTGGTATAAACACTATAATTTAAAAGAATCATACAGGAATTTAGAGGAATCAACTCGTCTTTTCTCATTAACTTAATGTAAATACACAAGTTTTGTTTATTCAGGTCGATTTAACTTATAATTTCTAGTAGTTATTTTCAGAGCACAACATTTTTCACAATTTTCTGACATTTTGTGAAAGAAACGACTAATTCGTTAATCAAGAAAATGATATGCACATTAATGACAGTAAGAATAACAGTTATTAGTAGCCCTAATTAGATATTCTTAAAGACTATCATTGTTTGTCAGCAGCTCACAAAGGAAAAATGTCTACTGGGTCTTAAAGGCATATCTAAACTTTTTTTCCCCCACTGTGACTCTATAGAGACAAAAGAAGAACTTATTAATAGACTTTTGTTTAAATGAACAGTGAAGTAATGGCTTGTTTTCAGTTTTCTGTTGTTAAAGGCCAATAGTAAACAGATTTTCTTGATTTCTCCACAACGTTCACAAAAGATGTGAAAGAGTTAAAGCTCTCCTGAGACCCTTCTTAGTACACACATAAGTATATTTAAGTTTTTATTATTCTCAAGTTAGTTCAACTTAAACTTTCTAGCCCTTTGACTCGAAATGATAAGTTCAGTTTAGTTTTACTGAATTAAGTTCAGTATACTTGCATGTTTAAAGCAGCAGAGGAACTTTTATTTTGAAGTTGAACCTGCTTATAAAGATCTACAGTGTGTGTGACTGAGTTTATTGAACCGAGTTTAGTCTCAAGTACAAGTAATATTAAGTTTATTTGACTTTGAAAGTTCATCTGTTTTGTTTTGTTGTTAATTTCATTACAAAATAACCTCAACTTGTCTTCAGATTCAGATTCATTCACATTCACTTTTGTACATTAGCAGATTTTTACGTTGCACACAGACAAGTTCTGACAAGTTCTAAAACAGAATTAAATTAGTTAAAAACATACAGTAGTACTCCCAGCAGATTATCCAGACACACTCTAGTTGTGCCTGCTAATGTTTTTGGCCCACAGCCTGGATCTTGCTGAACGCTTGAGGAGTCAGCTGTTTGCCAGTCTGGAGAGCCTGTTACAGTAGCTTCTTCATCACATTGGCATGATAATCTCGCCACAAACAAAGGATGAAACCAAACCCTGAACAAGTCTTACCTGAAGTGTCCCACATGTTGAGCTCGATCCTCTGTTTGTCGATCTCGAAACTGGCGGTGTAATTCTCAAACACCGTGGGAACATAGTTCTGAAATGAGACACGTGCGGCTAAAATTAGATGAAAGCTCAGAGGGGAGTTGTGTACATTGGAAGATTTGATTTAAATCAAGATAATGCGAGGTAGAAAAGGAAATGTTAATTATTTCTGTCAGCTGTGGTGCAGATGATAGTGCACTCTTGAACATCAGAGGCATGAGATAGTGTGTGCACAGAAAGTCGATGAGGCCAATTCTGAGCTTTGACCTATTTCCGAATTCAGAAATTTAGGCCAACAGGCTTTGATTTCATTATCCTCGACAGTTCAAGAGTTTCAACTGACTCCACAAACTCTCCAAGTACAGAGAACATTTCAGTCCATCACATCTGTGGCTCTTCTTTTGGGTAACATTTGTTTTGGGGTTTTTTTTTGTGGCTATTTTCAATACCATATCTGCCAATTAATTAAATTTATTATTGCTATTGCTAATGTATTGGAAATGTATTGTCATCAGCCTTCTGTAAGCACAGGCAAAACCACAACAATGATGTGATGGAAAGAGATGTCCTCATGTGTATCCATTCAGAATCACAATTGGTATTTTTCAAAATGTCCACATTGAACAGTGTATGTTAGTTGTAAAGTATTTAAAGTTTAAGGCTGGGTTGCAACAACAAGAACTGATTAAGTCGTGGTTTAACTTTAAATCATGTTGCTCCAAACTTTTAAACTATATTAAAACTGAGAGATATTACATTTAAACCTCTCTTTAGCCCTCAGTTTAGTTTGTACTCTAAAACCAGAGTAAATTTAATTCTGTTTTAAAACTCCAATTTAAAATGTGGCTCAGTGCTTTCCAACTTACACTTGAGGAGGTTTAACTTTTAAAATAGCTCCCTTTGTTAGATGGACTGAGAAAACTAATCAAGTTCCACAAGGAAAGTGAAGGGACAAACTCAACCTAATTGAGTTTTGTCTTGCTTCTTTCACTCAAGCTGATAAGGAGTATTTCTCAAAGGAGGAGAATTAGAGCTTCTCTGCCAAGTCATCATGAGTAGGCTAACTGGGCTAACTAACTTTTTAGCTAGCTAGCGAACAACTTTTTCAGTGGATAGCAAACAAAGAAACATTTTAACTTTTTATCCAGCAAACAGTGTACGATTTTTATAGCCACCTAGCAAACAATGTAACATTTTTTTAAATTTTCAGCTAGCTAACAAACAATACAACATTTTTGTACTTTTTTAGCTAGCTAGCAAACAAAGTAATGTTTAGCTGGAATACAGAGCAGTTTAAAGTTTTGTCCACTCTTTTGTACTTCAACACCACTCGATTTTACACTTTATTGATTTTAATTTCCATATTGATTAAAAACTCTGTTTAATTTTGGTTTCAATCACTTAACTTGGATTTACTAAACTGAATTGTGCTTAATTTTAAATCTGGATTTGCTCATTTGAAACCTGGTTTTGCTCAACTGATTAGAACTGGAGTGAATTAATCTTTCTTCAGTCCAGTCCTGAATCCTTTATGGTATCTGATAACTTCAGATTGATTAGCTAAGCTGTTGCTTTTCAAGTCCAGTAGATTATTTTGTGAATTGTTTATCTTGATAGATGATTGATAATGATAAATATCATTAGACATTTTGGTCTCATATGGAATCATTATATGCGATCTATCTGTCAACACAAAATCTATAAACGCAGGTGTGATTCAGTGTGTTGCTCAGGGGTATTTAGTAGGTATTTGTTTCTATGGTCAAACCAGTGATGTTTCAGTATTTACAGACTGAACTGCTCCTGCACCGACCGACGGTAATCAACCGCTGACGCGCGCGATGCGCAAAGGCGCACAGACGGCAAATTTCTGTGGAAATTGCGGACTGAATGTGAATGAGTTTGAAACCTGAAACTGTTTTCATTTCATCTGATTTTTGCATCATTATAAATAAAAAAGACACAGTCATATTAAACGATAAATAAAGACCTTTATAAAGAAATCATCACTTTACAGTGCTCCATTAACAAAGGTGCAATGTTCACGTTCCAATAAACAAATAAAATGAGTAAAAGCTTGTGTGTCATCAGTCAGTTGCGATAATTTAGACGATATAAGCAGGTTTTGAAGTTTCACAGGAGATGTCAGGCTGGATGGAGACTTTTTCGTGCCGTCTGGTGGTTTCAGGGACTTTACGCACCTGTGCTGCAGTCATCACTCCTGTGTTTATCTTTATGAAATACTGTCTCTTACCTCTGGATACGAGTCTTTGGCAAAAACGTGAAGGAGAGCCGTCTTGCCACACTGCGCATCGCCCACCACCACAATCTTACAGCGGAGTAATCCTTTGCTCTCCATCGTGCCCCGAGTATCACTGAGTGGCTCCGTGTCGCTGCCTACTTGTCATTTAGCTCCGGACAAGTTGAGAGTCGAAGAGCAGCTCTAAATGTTGAAAATGTTTTAATGTTTGTCCTGCGGAAGAAATCACGGCAGTTCCAACACACACAGAAACTTCAGCACCACAGTCTGATGGAGTTTCGGCTACATGCTCTGCGCAATGCCCAGCTCATCTGCTCCTCCACCGGTGAAGTGAGATGTGACAACCCCACCTGTGAAGGAGCGCACATAAAAACTGGCTTCCTGTAAGACCTTTCAAAATAAAACGCAAGGAAGACCTGATAGTTAACAGTACCAATAGATAGAGACAACATAGAATTGATTTTTATGTATTTTGTCCTCAATTTTTTTTTAATTATAATTCAGTTGGTTTTATTTTCCATCATTTCCACCTTATGTTGTGTGTTCTATGTACTTTAGTTCTTGTTGAAGTGTTTAATAGGATGTGGTCTTTTATTTTGTATGGTTGCTCTTTAAAAATTGTATCATTATTGTATCACTTTTCTTGATGTCTTTATTATGTAATGATTGTCTTATCAAATTTGAACGTTTTCTTGTTTTAGATTAATTATGGCATTCTCTCCCAGTTTTCATTTTCTGTCTTTTTTTATACTGGTGCATATAATTTCTTTGTTGTAAAGGCTTCGTTTCTTGTATTAAATGTGCTATACTAATAAAATTCCTAAAGAAAGAAAATTGTAGTCATGAGGTACAAGGCAGATTAGTAGGTGTGGTGTTGTGGCCATAACCACAATAAGCTTCAGTAGCACTCGATTAGGTGGATACACAAGAATGAAAAACATAACATCTTTTATTTATTTATTTTTTAATCATCTCTTTATTGTATTTTACAACACAGAAGACAAGTTGAGCAACAAATTTAAAAAATAATATAATTGGAACAGTTACAATGCAGATGCAATTAACAGACATACGACAAGGAAAGAGGAAAGTGAATAAATAAATAAATGAAAATAGCACATTTATTTATTTGTTTGTTTATTCGTTGCGCTATTACTTTGAAGCTCAGATCCTGTACTTCCTGTCTTCCTCTGGCTGTCTTGGTGAAAAGTTAATTTTTTAAATTTAATTAAATTTTTTATTCACTTCGAGGCTCTGTGTAAATTAATAACCCTGATTTTGTAAGTCATCCTAAAATATAATAAATATATTGATCCAAATAGAGAAAACACGACAATATGGTGAAACCTTTATGAAACTATAGTAAACTAAACATTTTACAGTGCTTTATGTTTTTAATCACAATTATTCAATTATCAGAGTACAATAGGTTAATCACGTATATTTCATACATACAATGACCTTCTCATGTTTTCATTTCTTATTTAACTACATTATTCACTTTATTATAGGCTGTTATTATAGACTGTGCAGTTGCCTCTGCACGTCACAACTAACCTCTGACAAGTCTTTAGCTCCATCTTCTGGTCAAACTGAAGTAGGCAATTTATTTTCCATAAGTGTGGGCCTACTCACTCAGTGTTCACTCAGTTTAGAGAATGCTGATTGTCATTCAGCTGTTTGTTGGGGGTCTAAGCAGCGTCGCTCGCTGCAGACTCTTATTGTTCTTTGGTCAGATTATTCTTTCTTTCTTATTATTATTTTTCTCTGCTAAAAGTGCCTGTGCAGCAAAAACTGTTAGACTAAAACTCACCAGAACTGGCAGGTGGGTTTGCAAATTCCACCCAACGCTCAGGCGAAAAAAAGACGCTCATTGACCTCAAGGTGGCGCTGTTTACGAAGTTTACATTTCTGCAATTATCTTGAAAATGGCTCGGTG
>JAJHUR010107915.1:1136-11316 GCA_027495735.1 Lutjanus campechanus | reverse complement strand
ACTGAATTTTAATTTTTGGGTGAACTATTGGCAAAGTGTGTGTGTGTGTGTGTGTGTGTGTGTGTGTGTGTGTGTGTGTGCGCGCGCGTGTGTGTGTGTGTGTGTGCAGACATTTCAGGCTGAACACAGATTCAGTACAAGGTCAGTGTTTCAGTTTCCTGTGAGTTCAGTCAGTCACTTGGTTACAGCAAATGACTCACTCACTCACTTACAATGTAGCAGCATTAATAATAGACTCAAAAATATGTTACATAAGTAACTTTTGAAAGATTCAAACTAAATAAGCAGCATGAAGGTGCTGCAAAACTCCTAATTCATACATTTTTGCAGAAATGGGAAGTAAGTCTGCCACTGTACTTTACATAGATTCTAAGATTTTTCAAGTGTCCGGTCTTTACTTGAGTATTTCTTTTTCTAAATACCTTGTGCTTTTATTCTCTACTTTTTAAGACAAATGTCTGTACTTTCTACTCCTTACATTTTCAAAACAGGCTCATTAGTTTTGACGCAAGACAAAAAACAATGTAAAAAGGTGGAAGATGACAAAAATGACATAAGAGATGTAACAAGATGAAAAAGATGCACGAAATGTAACAAGAAGAAATGAATGTGACAAAACATAAGAGGATGAAATTCCCATAAAAGAAATAAGAAGATGAAAATGACATAACAAGAGGTAACAAGATGAAAACTACGTAACAAGACAAAAACAACATTAAAGACGTATCAAGATGAAATTGACATTAGATGTAACAACATAAAAACAGATACAAGATTTAACAGGATGTAATGGGACGTAACAAGACGAAACAGAAAGAGATGGAGACTCGACTGTGGTGAAAAGGTGAGGTTCAGTTACATTTGCACTGAAACAGCCAGAAAAAACGTCCTTCAGAGGGCGACTTTTTTCTTTTATACTTTGTGTACATTCCAGAACCTGTGCCTTTTCACTTTTACTTTTGTAGAGAAATTGAATTTTACTTCTACTTTTATACCATAGTTGTTTTTTTTACCCAAGTATCTGTACTTCTACTTGAGTAAAGAATGTGTGTACTTTTGCCATCTCTGCATTTTTGGTCATTTTAGAGCCCAAAGGATACTAAAAGACAATGCACACCCCAGCCCGCTCATCCTGCTGTCGTCTGGCAAGAGATACATAAGTATCCAGAGGAGAATCGGATTTAAAAAAAAATATTATTATATTATATTTAATAATAATTTAATTTTTTATTTTTTTTATTTCATCAAACACCTCTTATATAATGATAAGTAAAGTCTGACAAGAGTGACAAACTTTTACTTTACTCGCCATTTCTTGCAGAAAGAAACTTAAGTCTAACATTGACTGTTATTGTGTGTGCTTACCCTGTTGTTTCCTGTCTGGTCTTTGTAATAGATCCAGTTGAGAGTCTCCACAGTGCGATACTGAATGCTGTATTTAGTAATCCACTCATCAGCATCGCACCGGCCCTGAGTGAGGATGCCAGACACCACGCCCACCTCTTTCAGGTCAATCTGGATCCACTGATACTGGTCGTTAAACTTGGAGAGCCATGCACACCTGACAAAAACCAACATATATGCTTTTGTTACAAAACAATCAGCATGGAGTGCAGCTCAGGTGTGGAAAAAATGAATCCCCTTGGTGCTCTTCAGTTAGGGGATCAAACGTTTAAACATTTTGAGAAAATCTGAGGCACTCAGGAGGTGACAATTTAAAAAGTCTGTACAACTACTTTAGTTGTTAAATACGTGCTGACAGGTGTCAGCCATTAAGGCCTTCATCAGGGCAAGTACAAAATGTTTGTTATACAGGCTGGCAAGCAGTCACATGATCAGTATGGACCAGTCTTTTGATAGATGTAGACAGGGGAAGTCACATGACCAATCATTCATTATATCTTCAAAAAATCTTAAAGTTTTTAACTTAAAATGTTTACGTTTTCTATGTACATATGCACATAATGTTTTCCAAAGGACCCAGATGCCTCAGATAGCTTGAAAGAATAGTTACACAAAACAGTTACAAAATAGGTGAGAGCTCAGCTCCCCATTGAAAACAGAGTATGCATAGCTTTCAATGCATCCAGAACGATTCTCTTTGAGCCTTCGTCTGTCTCCACCCCTTATTGAGTTTTCTATATGCTCTAAATTACAACTGCCATTGGTAGCCTCTTTATTATGTAGAGCTATGGGGATGCCAGTTCTTATATTATATTTAGGTTCAGCATTCGACTATTCAATGATCTGACTGTGCATTTGCAGAAATGATTCAGGAAGAATGAAGAATGCAAACAAATGGCTCGGTGTGTTGTACAGGCTGTTGAAAAATGAAGAGAAGCTACCCTGCTGGTGCTGAAAAACAGAATGAAGCAAGAGGATACTAAAAGACAATATCCACACCAGTCACAGCCTGTTCACCCTGCTGCCATCTGGCGAGAGATACAGAAGTATCCACTGACGTACCCCAAGATGACAGAGCAGCTCCTTTCATGAGGCTGTGAGACTCCTTAATTCATCCTTGGCACTCAACCATAAATAAAAGTTTGTTTTTATGAGTTAAATATTCAATGATTAAAAAAGGGGAAGAACAAGGGATATGGAGGGCCCCATGCCTGTGTTTTCCTTCCAACCCTGTCAGCCAGTCTATCCTTCAGTTTACACTTTGTTCTTCCAATATAAAAGCAGCCACATGGACACTCAAGCCTCTAAACCACATGTGAGGTGTTGCAATTTATAAATGACTTCATGTTAAACTTACAACCTGATGTTGTGTCAGTAAAAATGTTGGTATCATATTACCACAACTTTTTTTGTTGTGCAGGGGATGGTGACTCTTCTCAGGTTTGACATTAAGGGTTCGGGCTCTTCTGAAGTTGAGTGTAGGAGCATCTGGAAGAGCTTCTTTAAGAGAACTGTCACTTTTTAAGATGTCCCAGTTTCTTTTACTTCAGCGCTTGTGTCACAAAGTACACTGCTGTTTCTTTTCTTTATGGACCAGTAACTGTTCTCTTGTGAGACATTTTGCTTTATTATAAGCTGTGGATTTTGTTTATATCCTCTTTTCTTAAATCTTTGGTTCATGTCTTGAGCATTTCCATTCTGATCATGTGACTACTTGCCAACCTGTATAACAAATCATTTTTGAAGGCCTTAATGGCTGAAAGGTGTCGGCATATTTTTAACTACTAAAACAGCCATGAGTGAATGAAGGCTTTTTAAACTGTCACCTGCTGAGTGCCTCAGATTATTTCAAGTATTTTGTATATGCTTTTGTTGTTGCTTTTTGTTGTAGTGTATGCACAACAGCAATAATAGGGAGAACTAGGTTGTCATGACATACCCAAAGCCTTGGTTGTTAAGGCGAGCCTTATTGGGCATCCAGGAGGAGTACCAGCCGGCGTACTGATCCTGATTGGAGCAGCTGATCTGGTCTGATGTCACAGATCCAGATTCAAAGCCAAGAGCTCTGTGGTAAGGGCATTCTGTGGAGGACAGACATATGCTTCACTGTGACGTTAAAACTTTTTAATTAGTGAGATTTGGCTTTGATTTAATCTGGGTCTGAATTTTTTCGTATTCTGCATTTGCATTAAAGGACCAGTGTGTAGTATTTATTGGCATCTAGTGGCAAAATGGCAGATTGTAACCAACTCATCTGCCAAGCGTGTGGGAGAAACTACAGTGGTCACAAACCTTTCAGGTGATTATGCAACTTATGAAAACATTTATATGAATATTATATTCTATTTCAGCCACTAAAGCCACCTAAATGTTACATGCTTAACCCTAAGATAATTTCACTGCTTTTGAAAAAGAAACAGTGGTTAATGAAACAGTGTGTCAGATTTAGTGGCATCTACCAGTGAGGTTGTAGATTGCGACCAGCTGAATACCTCTCCTCTCTATACCCTCTCCATCCAAGCGTATTTAAGAACCTATGGTGGCTGTAGAACTAACAAAAGGCCCTCTCTAGAGCCAGTGTTTGGTTTGTCTCTTCCTGTAGAAACACGGCAATGCAACATGGCGGCCTCAGTGGATGAGGACCTGCAGATCTGTGGATCTGTAGATATAAAGGACTCGTTCTTGAAGCGACTGATTCTTAATTTCATGTGATTATACACTAATGAAACCACACTTATGATTATTATATTTGATTTCTGTCATATTCCGCCAATAAACCTCTCAAAACTTACACACAGAACTGTTAACACTGACTTGAAAGTTGAGAAATGTTCACTTTGTCACACAGTGTCTGAATGCTGCTATTATGCTCTGGTTGTGTCAAAATAAATTGCTGCACATCTAATTGACAAAAAAAAAAGTTGACACGTTTTGGGTGCTGAAATAAATTAAATAACTCAACAATGTACTCTATAATGTGCAAGAAACACTTGAATGCCATCCTTATTTTATTCTGTAATAGATTTTCTGACCAGCCCTCCTGCTCATAATGATCTCACACTCTGATCTGATACTATGAAGGCTCTCGTGATAAGATGAAAGTAGATGATCAGGACATCATCTGATGTGTGCTCCTTGCCCAGTATCATGCTATTAGGTGAAGGGCACGCCCTATTTTGGGCTCCCTAATCTTCTCATCACATTCCTGCACAGGTAATGAGATTATCTGCTCTTCCAGGCCTCCTCTTCCTCACAGTTGTTCATTTCTTCAACCCAAACTGTTACCATCTGTATAACAGATCCTTTAAGTTAAGTTAAGCTAAGCTAAGTTAAGTTGAAAAATGTCAACATCAGGGGCGTAACCTGACTTTTTGGACGGGCTGGCCCAGTTGGGGGTGGCATGCAGCATGAGCATGTGCACACATGTGCACATTAATGTTCCATTTCTCATAATTACTAACATTACAGTATCTTATTCCTGAGTTTTAAATATGCATTTCAAAGCTAAATAGTCATACTAATCACAGCACAACAGACTGACACCAAATAAATATAATATAACGCTTCCATACTTTATTCTTTAAGTCCTCAAAAGAAAATTGTCCCTCCATTGTACATCTGTCCTCAGGCTGTGAGAATCCAAAATTCATCCTCCACACTCTATCATGAAAAATACAAATATATTATTTAAATGAATTTATTAAGTAGGCTAAATTCAACTTGTAAAAATTAAAAGTAGGCTACATACAAAAGCAATGCATATCTAAAAATGCTCCTCTCACTGGACAGATAACCAATCATATTTGAGGTTAATGTGGTGGCACTTGTGGTGATCTATCAGATTTTAAGGGTGCACCCCCATGCACCCTCTCAAGAAGAGATTAAGGTAGAAGGTGACTGTGCACACCTCTGCAGAGAGTGAGCCAAGAGCAGCTGAACATTAGGTGTATGAGGACACAGCCGGCTACTATCAGCTGTGTGATCCATCACACCAGCTGGAGCTCTTTTTGTCCACAGGATGCCTCAAATCTCCACATGATGCAGAGCTGCCCATCATTAATCTGCACACGTGTGATGTTCCCCACCATGTCATTGTCCTTCACATACTGTACGCCACATACATCACTTTTTACAGAACTTACTTCCCTGTTAGTAACTGACATCCAACACCCTTATGAGTGAAACAGACAGGGAGACCAAAAGCCAACCCAGGTCAAGCGTCCTCCTCACCTGGCATGCAGTTCAGTGGGTGACCCTGAGGTGGCAGCGCCGGCAGTGAGGTCTGCAGGACAGGTGGGATACGCGTTGGTGATTCAGCGGTTTCGCAGTCACAGGTGCAGGCTTTCACATTCCGCGTCCATGTCTCGATCACCTGCTGGTCCTCCTCCTGCAGCTCCTCTTCCTGGACGACCTCCCCCTCCTGGGCAGCCTCCTCCTCCTGAAGGACACACGGGGAGGAGTTAATCCAGAGTTTTTCTTTAAAAACATTCAGATTTCAAACATCTTTTAGGCGGTTTATTAATGGGCTCTTACGTCCTGGGAGTGAACGGTGATCAGGGCTGCGCCACATCGACAGGTGCATGAAATGTAGAGGCAGAGGGTGAAATTAAATGTGAAAGATAAAAACAAATCAACTAAAATTAACATTTTGATAAATTATTGTTGCAGGTATTTTCAAGTGATTAACACAACTGTGATAAATATATTGAATTATTCTGCACAATTTGTGTATGTAACCAGAGGAAACCTAAATTGACAAAAAAAACAAATCACATAACATTAAAAAAACATTTTTTTCAATGAATCAATACACCTCTTCACAACAAAACATTGTAAATTCCAAATTTTGTTGCTGCAAAACTTCTCTTTTGTACTTTGATTAACATGATTACAGAGACAAAACAATGAGCGTATTCCTAATTTTTAGGGCAGACGACATGCATTTTGATTTAATAATATCGTCCATGCACTGACTTACCCTGAGATAGGAGCAGGAGGAACAGCACAGCAGCACATCGAGCAGTGACCTCCATCTTCCTCTTCGGCTGCGCTGGAATGCGAGGGGTGTGAGATAGCCAACGCTAGTGGATAGGATTACTGTAATCCACAGGCCCGTGATGGCCTTATCTAATACTCTTTATTGGCCCGTGGACAACTCCCTTAGGATCACCTTATTGTACTGCACCTGTGGTGAACACTATCATCTCATAAATCAAGAGTGAATATCGTTCTTTATGGCAGTGGTATCTCTCAGGATTATAATGTCCTCACCTGCCAACATTACAACCCACTGTTCTCTTTGAATACATATGAGCCATAGTACAATACCATGAAAGTCTGTGTCGAGGAAAAGGGGAGTTTTTCTTCTAAACACATTATACATGTTAGAAAATAGTTGCTGAAAACGTGAAAAGATGAGAAGTATGTAGTGCTGAATTCTGGAGTTAGACCGTCAAACTGTTGTTCTGTGTTCAGGATTTTTTGGACGGACCTGAAACATGGCTCAGAGACATGCTGGAGCCCTGGTCCCCCAACACTATATAAACCCCACAAACTGATACACACAAACAGCACCACCTCCCCCTCCCGTCACCCTCCCTAACAGTCAGTTACAAACGTACCTCAGTGACTCTTTCAGTCCAAATCAGCCCAGCAGTTCACTCCAGCTCACTTCAGCTCCGACAACCCATCACAGAAGGAAAAAAAAACCATCCTGTCACTGTCCTCTGGCTCTGGTGGCTCAGACATGTCTGGACATGTCCAATAAAGTTGCTAGACAGAGCATCCGTGTTTCAGAGCATTTTCCAGTCGTAGTGGTGTCTGACTCTGAGACAGCAGAGAAAACTGCTAATTTTTTCATTAGAGTTAATTTTATATACTTGGCATTTTTTTAATAGTTCAAATTTTGCTGGGTGGTAAATAATAAATGTTTCTGTGGCGCAACAGACTCAGAAAAGAAATACCTATTCATTTCTGGCCAAGAGATAGTTACTCCAATATATATATTAAATATGAGGCTAGAGCCAGGAGAAGATAAGCTTAGCATAACATGTCATACCTAGTCTGGTTCTTTCCAAAGGTAACAAAATATACATACCACCACCCAAACATACTAAAGTCACATTATATCTCATTTGTTTATCCCAAGTGTGGACACAACACATGAGACTTTTGTGGGGCATTATGTGTTGGCAGGCAGCTAACAGAGACTCCAGGAAGTCAATGCTCCCAGCCAAGAAACTGGCACATAACGCCCTGTGAAACAGTAAATTTCAGTTTTTACACCTTGGTATTTTAACAAATGAAACTGAGGGGAGCGTCAGAGGTATTTTTCAACTTTCGCAAAAGCCAGGCTAGCTGTTTCTCCCTGTCTTCATAAACTAAGATAACTGGCTGCTAGCTGTAGCTTCATGCTTAGCATACAGACATAAAAGTAGTAATTGTCTCATCTAACTTTACGGCAAGGAAAAGAGTGTAACCCAAAATGTTGAATTATTTCATACTGACCCTACTGTGGTCATTGGTCAATATTCTGTTACCCTCAGCTGAGAAGACGCTTGTTTGTCCGTTTATTGTGATGTAAACTATTGATTAAACTATTGAATGAGGGAATAAGTCACAATCAGCAAGTCGGTGAGTGAGCAATTGATCCACCCAAAGCCTTGATAGCACCTACAGGATCTTCAAGAAGGTACAAGGGCTCCAAATGCTCTATTCACGGCTAAATATCACAAGAAGTGTCTTTTTTATCCTTTGTTATGGGCAATGGAACTAGTAAGTAAAAGTAAAAGTACTCTGGATTATAAGTATTGATATATTAATGTGTTTAACACTAATTTTAATTACTTTATATAGTGCAGGACGGCTTCATAAGCATATTTTGCGTCATCATTTATTAGTTCATTTACAAGGCGAATTAACAGTCAGAATGAGCAGAGTAACTCGTTACTAAAAATATTAAATATGTACTAGAGTGAAAGTATAAAGTTGCTGTAAATGGAAGTACTCAAGTAAAGTACAAGTATCTCTAAACTTGCACTTGGCTACATTCCACCACAGGCTGTGTGTTTGTTGCTCACTTTCTACAGATAATATAGATAAAGATATTATTGTCCGTCATTAAATGCCATATCAAACACAGCACATGGTGATATATCTGTGATAAATGTTCACATACCACTGATAATTCCGCCTCTATTTAAACATTCAGCTGATGCCTCTGATGGCGACGTTTCAACGGGCAGAACTAGCCGGCTGCTTGTGATTTGACTGACGTATATACCAGCCAATCACATCCGCGAAATTGAGTTAAAGGGTCGGCGAGGCGGAGACTATGAAATAAATCGTAGCCAATGAACAGCGTTGTGGGCGCCACATTGGCCAATCATAAGCCTGATGCCAACTGGCCGTGAATGTATCAGGGTGGCGTTGGGTGGCTCATTTCTTTAGGGGAGAATTCAGTGTTATCATACAAGGTAAGTTGTTTTGAGTGTGTATTATTTCACATTTTAAATTGAAATGCACACACACGCTTGGTGTGTATGTCGTATTTAAAACAAGCTAGCTTGACAGGCTGGACGGGCTAATGCTATCCGCTGAATAACGGTGTTATAACAGGACTTCCGTGAGGCTGTGTTGATAACGGTAACGAGGGGATGATTTCAGTCATGTTTTTGGTATTAATGTAGAGAACTGGCTCTTGAATTGGTTATTGAAATGACAGTTTCGTGATTTTCGTTGCGGTGTATCTTAAAATGAAAACATGGGATATGTTGTCTCTGTTAAGCAGGCTGAATTTGAGCATGAAGTAAAAATAGTGCGCTGTTTATCTTAAACACATGGCAGCAGACCACATACACACAGAGAGCTTAACTACTAACTGCTATTCTCTGTTCATGTTTTTTACATGAAGGTTTGTCCCTTCATTCATTTCCTGACATTGATTGACCTGTTTCAATTTAATGTGACTTGCATCTTTGTAATTTCTTGAGCACTTCCCACTTGTCTTACACTAACAATTTCCTCAGTTTGGCTCAAGTTATCAGAATCAGTCTGACTCTTAACATAGAAAGTGATTAGATGTGATCTTTTGAGTGCTTTTTGTCTCTTTCTGAAGATGTCTTTACCCACCCACTCCTTCCTCTCATGTCTCATTGTGTGTTTCACAGCTTCTCTGTTTTCTCTCATCTCTTCATTCCAGATGCAGTTCATGCTTCTATTCAGTCGACAAGGCAAGCTCAGGCTTCAGAAGTGGTACGTGCCTTTGTCTGATAAGGAGAAAAAGAAGATCACCAGAGAGTTGGTGCAGACGGTCCTGGCTCGAAAGCCCAAAATGTGCAGCTTTCTGGAATGGAGAGACCTCAAGATTGTATATAAGAGGTGGGTAGGAAATGGGGTGTGTCTGTGAACAAAATGCTTTCTGGTTGAACGCTCACAGAATAGAATATTTCACACTACCCTGGGCAATTCATAGACCGATCATTCATGGACACAGCTCAGTTAGAGAATCAGGAGACAGTTTCATCAAAGAGATGAAGGCATCATGACTGCACTCAGACTACAACAACAAAGAGCATTAATTTTGCCTCATTATATCCTGTTGCTGTGCCAACGGACGGGCAGGCAGACTATTGGTGAACCCGGGTGACCCAGCAGGAACAGATAAGCACAGCACTCATCAGAAACTTTGCACCATTACGCAACCATGCAAATAATTCAGCTATTGTAATTACTTTGCCAGTTTCATAATTATTAATATTTTTTGTCTGTGTTTTTT
>JAJHUR010107914.1:0-10378 GCA_027495735.1 Lutjanus campechanus | reverse complement strand
TCCGGCCCGTGAACTCACCCGTGCACAGCCCTGTACCGAACCGAACGTCGCGTACCGAAACGGTTCAATACAAATACATGTATTGTTACACCCCTAGTGTTGACGTGTTGTGTGTTGACGCCTTGTGTTGTTGTGCGTGTCCTCCAGTGTGTCCACAGAGACCTGGCAGCGAGGAACGTTCTGGTCTGTGAGGGGAAGCTGGTGAAGGTCGGTGACTTCGGTCTGGCCAGAGATCTGATGAAGGATCAGGATTACATCGCCAGAGGAAACGTCAGCTGACTTCTTTTTAAAAAAAATGAATTCTGGGTTTTCATCAGCAGACGAACATGAAACACAGAACTTTTATTTTCTCTTCTTCACTTTCAGAGCTTCCTGCCCGTGAAGTGGATGTCTCCAGAGAGCATCTTCCAAAACATTTACAGCTGTCAGAGTGACATCTGGTCCTACGGAGTCTTACTGTGGGAGATCTTCTCTCTGGGTAAACCAGTCTGTCCAGTATACGTCCACACACCAGTACAAACACCAGTATAGACCAGTATACGTCCTCACACCAGTACAAACACCAGTATAAACCAGTATAAGTCCTCACACCAGTACAAACACCAGTATAGACCAGTATACGTCCTCACACCAGTACAAACACCAGTATAAACCAGTATAAGTCCTCACACCAGTACAAACACCAGTATAAACCAGTATAAGTCCTCACACCAGTACAAACACCAGTATAAACCAGTATCCGTCCAGTCTAAATGTCCCTCAGTGCAGGACGTGGTGTGTTTTGTCCCAGGTGGGAGCCCGTACCCTGACCTGCCCATGACTCAGGAGTTCTACTCGGCTCTGAAGAGAGGATACAGGATGAGTCGACCTGAACACGCTGCTGCTAACATGTACGACTCACAGCTCAGCATCACATGTTGGACCTGAAACCACCCATCAGTCTGATTGATCTATTGATCGTGTGGTAGAGAGATTAGATGTGTTTGTCTTCAAACCTCTGTGACCTGCAGTTATTGATAATATGTGAATGTCCATGGAAACGTTTTTGTTTATCTCTGGAGAAATATAATAAGACGGGACAGTCCATTAATGTCTGACAGCTCGTGTTCTGTCCTCAGTTATGATCTGATGAGACAGTGTTGGGAGGAGAAACCTCAGTCCAGACCTTCTTTCTCCTCATTGGTCGTCTCCGTGGGAAACATGTTGAGTGACGACTACAAAAAGGTACCAAACTATATTTTTATCTCTTGTCTGTTGAGTGTCCTGTCTGTCCTGCAGACTGAGCGTCCGTCAGCTGTGTCCTCTTCAGTTAGACTCACTTTATCTGTTGCATTTCAATATTTTCACATCAGCTAACCTGAACTCTCAGAACGTCTCTTCAACTTTAACACTTTAGCTTTGTCTCACTCAAACTTCTTTTCACTGCTTCAATTAAACTGGAACCTTTTTCAGTATTTGAACATTTCAGATGTTCCAGCTGCAGATTTTCAGTCATTAGAACGTTTGGCTTCAGACTGTCCTTTACTTCTCATGTTCTCTGTAGAACCGAACACATCGACCTGTTTGTTCCTGTACCCGTGTCAGTACCTGTTGTTGTTGTGTGTCAGTGTTACCTGCAGCTGACTGAGAACTTCATGAAGGGTGAAAATCCAGCGGTGGTTCGATCCAGACTGAGTCCATCCAGAGCAGCAGCAGATCAGACTGATGGACAGACGGACACAGATGGTCAGACTCACAGAGACACACACTGAACAACACACTCCACACACTCCACAGACGACTCACAGAGACACACACTGAACAACACACTCCACACACTCCACAGATCATCAATACCATCAATTCATTGGTCATTTTCTGCTGCGGCTGATGAAGCATCTGAAACTCAACACCCCCCATGTTGTTTACAGGAAGTCAGGTGAACATTCACCTGCTGGAGGCGGAGCCAGAGGAGGCAGGCCCCTCCCATGGCACTTACATCATCCCCATCACTGACATCACCATAGAAACCAGCAGTGGCGCTGCGCTGGACGCAGTCAGGTACGAACATCAAGAATCTCCTGAACGAATATTTAAACCTCACAAATATTTAATAAATAAAAGTTATTAACTGTTATTATATCATATCATATCATATTATATCATATTATATTATATACACATGGAAGTATTTGTGTGTGACGTTCAGGTGACCTGCTGACTGAAAGACGTACTTCCAGGACCAGAGTTGTTATAGTTTTGTTATTTAATTAGTTTTTAATTTTCAGGTCAGTTTAGTTTCCAGGCTGTGTTTGACAGTTTGACTTTAGTCTTTATTGTGTATTATTAGTTAGTTATTATGTCACAACAGTCTCACAGTCCTGTAAACGTCTCAGATGCGTCAACATGTCCTCATGTTGGTCTGTTGACTCATTTTAATAGTAGAAGGAAAAGAGCAGTTCAGTGTTTTTTCTTTTTGCGTTTAGTTTTAGCTACTTTATTTGAGCAAATTTTAGTTTATTGTTTGATGATAATAACCCTGATCTGTCCTGGCATCGCTGACTGCTTGTCATATAAACACTACATTTCCCATAATGCACCTTTCCTGTACGCTGTAGATGACATCATTCGGCTCCCAGTCAGCAGTTTGTTGTGTTGTTTCACTTCCTGTCTTTCCTGTCAGGACTCTGTTTCCTGTCCGGCCGCCATCTTTGTTTGGATTCTGATCCATCTGGTTAAAACTCTTTTCACTGATCAGCTGATGATCTCTGTTCTCTGCAGCCCTCAGCTGTCAGATTCTCAGGACGCAGCGGAGGCACAGGAAGTGACATCATCAGAGGAGGAGCCTCCTGCTTCACCCTGCAGACGTGAAGAAGAGGAGGAGAGCTGCCTGTGAAGGCTTCAGCTGCCTTACAGACCGGACAGAGGGTTTAATTAAACCGGTTGATCTGCCACAGTCCTGCCAGGCAGAGCAGAGGGTGTTAATACTTTGAGATGTCTGCCACACCCATCGACTGCATAAAAGAAGTGGGCGGAGCCTCCAGGTGTGAAAAGTGTAGCCGCGTTCTGCCTGGTGTCCAGCAGGGGGCGACTCCATGGTCTGATTAACGAGCTCATTAAACAGTTTCCTCACGAGTTCACAGCAAACAACGAAGCTCCACCCCCTCGTCCAAATATGGTCACTTCTGGCTCCAAAACACCAAAACAAAGATGGCGGCCGTGATGCCATACTGGGGGCTCGTCCACAGACTGCTGAGTGACATCACAGAGGCCCCGCCCACTTCTCTATACAGTCTGTGGCCACGCCCTCCAACAGCTGCCCCACTACTTGAGATAAAGATGACATCATCACCAGACGGCGCCGACGTTCCGCTGAGCGAGGCAGGCGGTTATTATACCCAGAGTGATGACTGTCAGGCTGCCAAAGGACACGTGTTGTTTTTATATATTTTTGAAAGAGAAAAAATGATTCTTGAGATGAGTTCACAGTAAAGAGTGCAGCAGGTCCTGATCAGATCTATAACTTTATCATATTCAGCTTCATAGTCTTCATGTACTCATATTACTCTGAAGTGTTTGTATTATATCTGTATTATTATTTTTATTTTTATTATCATCATCTTGTGTTTATTCAAACTGCTCTGATTCTCTCAGAGCTGAAACTTTTTATTCAAATAAAGATCAAAATAAAGAAGATCACACTGTCAGATTTTTATTTTCTTCATTCAGGTTTGATTGTTTTCAGTTTTCATGTTGTTTCTGTGAAGAAGGAGCGCTTGTTTTCTCCTCTGTCAGCCCAGCAGGAGGTGGTGTTTCACTCGGCCATGGCTCATGTGGCTCCTCCCCCTTCATCAGTCTGACTCCGCCCCCTCTGCCCTCTGTTTTTAAAAAATCTTTTTCACTGTAATGTGGAACAAAGAGAAGTTCAGAAGTGCTGAATGTTAAAAACTGTTTCCTCACAGAAACTGAGTCACAAACTTCAACTTCTTCTTTTTTTTCCTCCAAAAAACATCAAGTTTGTTCAAACTGACTCTCAGCTGAAAAATGTTGAAATCACACGAACCACAAAGATCCAGAGACACATTCAGATCCTTCATAACTGAGACTTCAGACAAAACTGTTACCAGGTTTTTATTCTTCAATTATGCTGGAAAATATATTTTAATAAAAGAAGAAGCAGAATTTGATAAAGTAGCAGAACATCATCAGTGTCACCTTTGACAGATTCATCTTCTTCTTCTGTTAGTTTGTCTTTTTCAAAATAAAATAACACCAAAGTTTAAATGTTGCCAAATGTATTTTAATATTTATGTGTAATAAACAGTGATGAGTTCATATATTCACAGCAGTTTGATTCTGTAGGATAAAAACCATCAGAGATCAGATTTTATATTTTAGATT
Organism: Lutjanus campechanus; assembly: GCA_027495735.1. Taxonomy (NCBI): domain Eukaryota; kingdom Metazoa; phylum Chordata; class Actinopteri; order Lutjaniformes; family Lutjanidae; genus Lutjanus; species Lutjanus campechanus. Next base: position 5,998 of record JAJHUR010107914.1, on the reverse strand, counting down.
CATCTGGAATCACTCAGAGACACAAACAGTTTCATGTGATTTATAAGATTATAAACATGATATTTTAACATTAATAAGGACAGATTTCAACCATCAGAGAAAATAATCACAGCTGATCAGAAAAGATCGAGAATAAAACCAAGACAAGTTTCTGTTTGTGATAAATAAGGTTTTTTTGTTTCAACATCTGAGCTTCAGTGAGTTACAGCTGCTGAAGACAACAAGTGTTACAACTGTCCCTGGTCTCCCCTACTTTATTTAAAAAAAATAGTTTTCCAAAACTTTCCAAAATGTTCTAAAACCTTCTAAATTGTTTCCTGAACTTTTCCAGGACTTTCTAAAACGTTCCCATACTTACGGAAACTTTACTGAAACCTTCTGAAACGTTTTCTAAACTTTCCAAAACTTCTCCAAAATGTTCCAACGGCCCCGACTTTATTTTAATTCAGTCTAATTCATTAATTATTTGTACTCTGATGCTGAGAAATTATAAATTGAGACCACTGGTGAAGTTTTATAGATAGAGATAATGATAGTTGCTAAGCAACCAAGATGATGATAGTTGATGATAGTTGCTAAGCAACCAAGATGCATCTCCAACTGTGAAAAAAGTAATAACATAACAGCTGTGATTTCTGTGGGGTCAGTTTGACCGTCTGCGGCTGAAACAGGTCAAAACGATCACGTTTACTTTCAACTTTGTGTCATTTATATAAAAAACATTTAAATATTTTGTTAAATTTAAAAAAAGTCTAAATTCTCTGATTTCAGTTTCTGAAATGTGAATATTTTCTGGTTTCTTTCCTCTCTGACAGGAAACTGAAGATCTTTGAGTTGTGGACAAAACGAGACATTTGAAGACGTCATCTTTGACTTTGAGACATTTTCTGACATTTTATGGATCAAACAATAACAATTGATTAGTGTAAAAATTATTGCCAGATTGATCACTAGTTGAAAAATACTTGGATTGTGTTATCGCTACATTTAATAATTAATTTAGATTCAGATTACAGACACAGCACTGCTGCAGGAGGTGTGGAGACAGGGTGGAGTCTGGTCTCTGGTCTCTGGGTGGAGTCTGGTCTCTGGTCTCTGGGTGGAGTCTGGTCTCTGGGTGGAGTCTGGTCTCTGGTCTCTGGGTGACACAGAGGAAGTTTGTCTCCTTCAGTTTGAGTCCAACAGTCCCGTGGAGATGAAGACGTTCTGTCTGCTGGTGTCCTTCAGTCTCAGCTGCTGCTGCGCCGCTGCAGGTCAGAACAACGAGCTTTATTACACCTTTATTACACCTTTATTACACCTTTATTACACCTTTATTAACTGCTTATTAACCTGCTGTTAATGCTTCATTAAGGCTTGATTATCGTCTTTCATGTTTGAAGGAAAACACACTAGAATAAAACAACTTTTCACAATAAAACGATTCATGGAGGGTTTAAATGTTTTTAATTAATCACATCTTATTAATTAATAATCAATGATTAATGTTGTTGAACACCGATCAATAATTTGTCAGCAGATACATCACTGCTGTCACATGTAAACCTCATATCTGTCTGTCAGATGTTAATAAATAGCTAGAGTTGCATCTAATGATTAGTTTTATAATCAATTAATCTGTTGATTAATTGATTAATCAATTCATCAATCAATCAATTAATCTGTTGATTAATTGATTAGTTGTTTTGTCTGAAAGTGGTGGAAAATGTTGATCAATTCTTCCCAAACGATGAGAACCAGAAAATCAGACTTTTTTCTTAAAATATAACTGATTTATCAATAACATTTGTAAACAGTCCTGCTATTGCTGATCATTAATGGTTATTGATAGTCTTGACTTTCAGAATAAAAGTCCACAAAATATAGAGTGAAGAGTTTAATATTCAGACTATCTTCAGATTTGATCAAACATATTGATAGATTTATTGATTCATGTTTGATTTAAAGATTAATTCATATCAATTCAAAACTAAACATTTAAACAAATAAAAACTTTTCATCAACATCATCACAACACAAAACTATCAATACTGATCAATACTGGGATGTTTACATTATTGATGAAGAGAACTGATCATGTGACCTTCTGACATCATGTGTCACTGTTTATAAAGATGAACGACGGCGCCAGAACATCTATCAATCTGTTGACTGATAATGATCGATAATGATCAATAATGATTGATAATCATCAAAGTTTGAAAAATAGGTCCAGACATGAAGATCACACAGACCAGTTAGGATAGATTAATTTTTAGTATAGATTAATTTGTCAATCATTTTCTCAACTAATCCACTAATTGATCCTGTCTCAATCTTGTCAATTGAAAAATAAGTCCAGACGTGAAAACAGCTGGTGTCTCTGTGCTCCACCAATAATCGATCAGTTGTTTGGTTTGTAAAATGTCAGAACATATTTATATTTACCAATTTATATATTTTTTTCTCTTAAAAAAAGACTCAAAACATTAAATTGATTATTAATTTGATAATTGATTAATAATCCATTCTTTGATTAATCGTTGTAACCCTTCACTTCTGTTCATTTTTCTCATGAAATCATGAAAACAACGACCTGCTGCAGCCTGCAGGGGGCACCGACAGGAAGTCACTTCAATAATCAGATCAATAACGATCAATATCAAATAAAGTGATCGGGACTGAGCAGGTAGAAACACACAGCTGACGTACAAACACACAGAATGAGGTTCCTCTGATGAGAACGTGGAGAACGTCTCAGATGTAAACATCAAATCTTCTTCTTCTGCTGTGTGAGGCGGTTGTGGGTGGATGTAAACATGTTGCCGTGGTAACCAGTTCCTCCAACGCTCCAACAGCGTTTTCAACAAAGAAGAAGTGAGACGAGGAAGTGGGACAACAGAGACCCTCCAACACACACACACACACACACACACACACAATCTCAGGGTGTGTGTGTGTGTGTGTGTGTGTGTGTGTGTGTGTGTGTGTGTGTGTGTGTGTGTGTGTGTGTGTGTGTGTGTGTGTGTGTGTGTGTGTGTGTGTGGTCTCTGGTAGAAAATGTGTTTCCTGACTCTGTGAGGTTTCGTCACTCCGACACCCCCGACATGAAACCTCTTAACTGCAGCACTTTCTCCAAAACTAACTCACATAGAAAAACCTCGTATCTCCATGTCATCAGTCAAATCAAACCAATACAGGCTGATGATGATCAATAATTATTCATTAATAATTAATTCATTTAGTTTGACTGAATAAATTCAGATAAACAGGAAACAACTTCAGCTGATTAAACCTTGACTTTAGAGAACGTGTTCTACTTCTACAGAACGTGTTCTGTCTCTACAGAACGTGTTCTACTTCTACAGAACGTGTTCTGTCTCTACAGAACGTGTACTTCTACAGAACGTGTTCTACTTCTACAGAACGTGTTCTGTCTTCTACAGAACGTGTTCTTCTCTACAGAACGTGTTCTGTTTCTACAGAACGTGTTCTACTTCTACAGAACGTGTTCTATTTCTACAGAACAACAGCTGAGTTGTGAGTCTCAGGTGGGACCTCACCTGTGCAGGTAAACCTCCTCGTTTCATCTGACATGCTGATTATCGGAAACCAATCAAATCAATTCCTGTTATTGATCAACACTGAGGTCAGAAACTGGGGCAATACGAGGTTTTCACACTCTCATAAAGATAACAAGAGTCTGAAACCAATCAACCAATAATCAATATCCTTAATAATCATCATCATAATTAGTTTTATTTTATGTATATCAGGAAAAAGAATCATATCAATAATATTACTTGTTCATCCAAACTACATCATCACAACTGAATAATAATAATAATAATAATAATAATAATAATAATAATAATAATAATAATGATAATAATAATAATAATAATAATAATAATAACGATCTTTTTCTCGTCTCTATGTTTACGTTTTCCACGGACGACTGAATATTTGACGTATAATGTTGAAGACATTAATATTTGAATGTGTTAGAATAAGAATCAGAACAAGAATATGAATAAAAAAACACCTTTCAAAAAGTCTGCAACAAAAACAAATAAAAGAGATATTAAAATTATTAAAAATAAGTAAATTAGATCCTGTACAAACAATATGAACAAGATCAAACGAGCTCCGTCAGGTTCGAGCACTAACGATGTTTGATAATTAGTGCAGATGTGAACTGATGTTGATCTGATAAAAGTGAGACAGGATGTTAAAGTTCGTCCACTGAACTGATATGTTGTGTTGACTCTGGAGCCCCCTGTGGACAGACACGGTACTGTTTCCTCAGTAATAACTTCAAAATAAAACATCAAAAATTAAATGATGCAGATAAAAATCTGCTCCTGCTTCTTTTTAACTGACTGACTGAGACTCCATGTGACAAAATTTAAACATAGACATTAAGAATAAATTTATTTAAAAAGATGCTCTCGCTAACTTCTGTAGCTCTGTTTATAACCTGTTATAAACGGTTTATAACCTGTTATAAACTCACTGCAGGAGCTCTAAGAGCTTCGGTCTGTCTGTGATCCGGGAACAGACACATCAGTTGTCTTCAGAGGACGAGCTGTGAGTCAGTGACGGTCAGAAAGTCTTAAATTACACAACAAGGTCTTCATCAGGACGTGACGCCGTTTCCCAGCATGCTTCAGGAGGATTGCATGTTAATGGCTTTTTTTTTAGCTTTCTAATTTAAGGTTCACACACAGAAACACACTGAAGGCAGAAGTGAGTCCAACATGAGCAGAGATTCTTTTCATTTTTATTTATTTTTGGTGTTAAATAAACAGGACTGCAGCTAATGATTATTTCATCATTGATTAATTAATCAACTATTTATTTGGTCCATAAAATGTCAGAAAATAGTGAAAAACCTGTTACAATCTTGTCAACTGAAAAATAAATCCAAACATGTGAAAACAGGTGGAGCCTATTTTCACGTTTTCACATAAGGGATCAATCTGACAATAATTTTTCCACTAATCTGCCTGTTTTATGTTAATTATAGAATTCAAATAAAGCCGAATGTTTCTCTGAATGAGTTAAAGTCTAATTACTGAGTTTTTATCGATCATTAAATATCTTTTATAGGGAGAAGATGTTTATAACTGTTAAACTGATCAAAATGTTGATGGAGTTTGGCAGCAGTGACACAGAGTGAATATTTTCAGAGATAACAGACTGAACTTTACATCAACAGACAACTGACAGAGTACTGCAGTGTTCCTTCAGTGTTCCTTCAGTGTTCCTGTAGTGTTCCTGCAGTGTTCCTGCAGTGTTCCTTCAGTGTTCCTGTAGTGTTCCTGCAGTGTTCCTGCAGTGTTCCTGCAGTGTTCCTGCAGTGTTCCTTCAGTGTTCCTGCAGTGTTCCTTCAGTGTTCCTGCAGTGTTCCTGCAGTGTTCCTTCAGTGTTCCTGCAGTGTTCCTGCAGTGTTCCTTCAGTGTTCCTGCAGTGTTCCTGTAGTGTTCCTGCAGTGTTCCTGCAGTGTTCCTTCAGTGTTCCTGCAGTGTTCCTGCAGTGTTCCTGCAGTGTTCCTGCAGTGTTCCTTCAGTGTTCCTGAAGAGTTCCTTCAGTGTTCCTGCAGTGTTCCTGCAGTGTTCCTGCAGTGTTCCTTCAGTGTTCCTGCAGAGCTCCTGCAGTGTTCCTGCAGTGTTCCTGCAGCCTGCAGAGTTCTGTGGAGGCCCTCCTTGGGGGGGCGGTGGGCAACCAGAACGTATTTTAAACAGGATTAGAACCTATTTAATCTACAGTCTGTGGTTCCAACTCATGATTCAGCAGCAGGATTCATTCTTGCACACGTAGTTGCTACATATTAAATGTTGAGTTGTCTGAAAAATAGTATGTGTTGGAGGCATCAAAATAAAATAAAATAAAATAAAATAAAATAAAATAAAATAAAATAAAATAAAATAAAATTAAATTAAATTAAATTAAATTAAATTAAATCTGAGACTCCTTCCTGTGACCTTTCTGAAAGATCTTTAAATGTAAAACACGT
>JAJHUR010107913.1:18572-29861 GCA_027495735.1 Lutjanus campechanus | reverse complement strand
ATACCTTGTATTTTTTAACTTGTTTCCAGTGAGTTTCTCTGTTTCTGAGTCTTTGTTCCTCCCAGGGTTGTTACACAACTTAGGGTGATTGGAGGACTATAGCGCCTATCGACAATGGGCTGAATCCATGAATCCTGAATCCATTGCCAATTTTTTTTTCTTTGGTTGATTTTTGGGTCAATATTGGTTATGTTATTTAGCTAATGTAATGGTCTGCAGAGTTCAGGCGCTGATCTGCAACATACTCTTATCCAGCGGCACGGTACACACCCACTCACCCACTGAGCTGGGTGAGGGGTGATAGAAAAACAGCCTGTGGAGTCAGACTCTTTGTACTCTTTTCAAGCAGTGAATTTAGGATTTAATTCGACCAAACCAGAGTTGGTGATTGTTGGAAGAGTGGACAGACGGTTTTGGTGAGTTTTACATGTTTTTCTGTCAAGCTTGAACCAATGAAGCTTGTTGTAGTTTGGTCGAGAAACTTGATTTCAGAAGGTGTATAGTTCTATTTCTCTTCTTAAAAAGGATAATAGGTGTGAGAATATTTAATTTCTTGACACTTTTTGGTTTTATTTTGTTTATTGGGCATAGTAAATTTATGCAGTGTACGTTAGATAGTAAATTTGCCAGATGCACACATCTCCCAGATCAGACTCAAGAGGACTGACTTTGGCTGGTTGGGAAATTTGAACATATTGCTAACACTACTAATGTTTTATATTGTGACAGTTCTGTTCTTGTAAAAATCTGGGTATGTTTATGGACAGAAGGGAATGATCGTGGTTTGAGGGAAAAATTCCCTTCTAGACATGACCAATAGAACAAGCATTAATTTGTGTTATTCTTTTGCTGATTTTCTGGATACTCATTTGAATTTTGCGCTAAGCTGGGTGGAAGCTTCAGTCAGTTAAATTCAGTCATTTCAAATTCATGTCAGTAGGTTAGGGCTGAAATGGGGCCAAAGTGGACCAAAGTGTTGGACTGACCAACAGATGAACTCTGGAGCTGCTGCAACACTGTCCAACAATCAGCAGACATCTCTGAGAAAAAGCCAAAAATATTGTTCTGTTTATGGTAAATTTTCAGTACTGACTCTCTGTCAGGACAGTCCCGGCTTCAGTCCCTGTTAGTACACAATGTGAAAGTACGTCAAATTCTCAAATACTGAGTGCAAAATAGTGCACAGTAAATAAACATCAGCCCTGAAAATGCAGAGGCACTCGAGAGACTTTCTGCTCTTGCTCTGGCTATTTGTGTCACATAGTCATCTTCATTATATACTGTAGAATGACATGTACACACACACACACATACTGCAGAGCCAGCTGCCTGTCTCAGCCATCATCAACAGACACACAGACAGTCAGTCAGTGACTAACCTGTGATGTGTCTCCGATCTGTCAGACTGTTTGTGTTTTTACTGGAAGATGGAACCCTCAGAGGAATTCTCTGTCTGGACACTTTGAACTGTGCTTTTTTTTTTTTTCTTTATTTCCCCATTTTCTCATATTTACAGACTGTTCCACTTTGCTTACGTCTTCACATTTGTTCACAAGATTATTCTCATTTGCATATTTCATGCTTTTGATATTGCCTTTCTGTGTTGTTTTTGTCTTTAACTCGAGTGTTTTTTCTCCTGCTAATATTCTGCAGACCCTGCACACATACTGTTTATTTTTCCTTCCTTTGTTTATGCTTATTAAGCGCCAGTGTTGTTGTTTATTATCTAACATTTTCAGTTTGTATTTTTCTACCCTTCCATGAGCCCACAGTGTTTTGGAGCTGAGACTTTGAGACGTTTCAAGCTCAGTTCACACAGACACATCACTTATTCAGAGTCTGTCCTCACCAGATAAACAACAACATTAGTCATTGTGTGTTTAAACACTTTAAACTGGGGGTCCATTATGTTTTGTTTTTTTTCATTCTGTAACTTCCCAGTAGTGTTCCTCGTGTATTCAAAACCAAACATTCAAATGTTGGTCTATGTGTGTTTTAGCGTCAACATGCTATTTTCCTAAGCCTTTCTAAAAATGTTTTCTCACTTGACCTGCTGTACCTTTCTGAATGATGACGTTGCGTATAAATCCCCACCACCGCTTTTTGGTAATAGCTGAGTGGATTTTTCCATTTGAACCCAGGGAAGAGTGCAAATGGGGCCACTCTGTAACCAGCCTGTGTTTGTTTTTCTGACAAGCACTTTCTTGTGGTCAAATGTTAAGTGGTAAAATTGGGGATAATCATCCACTTGAACTCAAGTTATGAGTACAAAGTGTGCATGTTTGACACTGGAGACAGATGTTTACATCCCATCTCCTACAAACAACAATCAACAATATTTTGTTCTAACCATAAGGATTATATATATATATTTTTAGCTTTTATCAAGAAGAACTGCTGTAGTTTTTTGTTACTATCTAGGGTTGGGCTGATGTAAATATTTTTAAGCTGCGCACGGTTAGTCGACTATACGATTAAACGTCCCCTCCCTCGCTAGTCAGCACCAGAATTACTAGTCGTTTAAACTATTTATCAATATTTCATTCATGCACGATGCCAGTTATCTGTTGCCTCTAAGATTTTATGCAGTCGCCCGCCACTAGTCGGGGCTGCGGCACTGTCAGACGATAGCCCCTCTCACCCAGTGCTTATGCCTTGATTGCCTAGGCAACCCCAGATGTTTATATCAGCAAAGTCGGACAGATGACAGCTCATAAAACCAGCGTGCTTTGGTGGTGTTTTAATCTAGAAAATGGAAATAATGTTGAATGTAGACTGTGACAGAATAAGCTGATATATATTCACTCGACTGGACAAACGTGCCCACATTAAGCACAGACACAGACATAAACCTGTGAGCGGAGCTGCTGCTGCTAGCACTGCTAACGTTAGCCACACTGTGTGGCAGGCTGGCAGCTGACATCAGCTCTGGGTTGTTTACCTGCAGACACGGTGATCCTCTTCGGTCTGAAACGGTGAAGCACTTAGTGAGTTGTTGTCATGTTTTTTTGTATTGCACGGCGCAAAGCAGCGTGCATTTCAGCAGCATTTAAAGTACAATTTGGCGACAGTATTTTTTTTGGACAGAGTTTAACATTATAAATTAATAAATTCTGCTTAATTTTCTTAGTGTTATTCTAGTCGACTAGTCTAAATTAAATTTTGCGTTTAATGGACAGGGTAGTTAGTCGTCAGGAACATCCCTAGTATCGGTATTAACACAACATAAAGAGTCAGTCTGCTTCAGAAGTTTACTCCGTAAAGGAATGGTTCAACAATTTAGGAAAAGTGCTTATTTAATTTCTTTGTGAGAGTCAAACTTGGAACCCACAGGCTATCATCTGATGATGATTTATCTATTTATGAAATTTTTAAAAATGTACTGACAATTATACTGTATGTTGATAAATAGAGATTGGCCTCCAGTTCCATTCTTATGTCTCAAGTTACTAATCTGACTGTAAACAATGACTGGCACACCAAAGATGAAGTCTTGGCACAGATATTCGTTGTTATCCGAATATCTGCTGGCTACATTACAAACCCAGAAATGTTGGCCATTATACTCGGAGGCTAAGTCGACGGTAGGTGATGGGGTCTGAGATTGATTCTCGCCAAGAAAGTTAATACGCATGTTTCCCAAAACGTTTAACTATTCCTTTAATGAGGTTGGGAAAACATATAAGGACAGAGGTCGTGACCTTCAGAGTCACTGTAGGCCACTGGAGGAGAGGACACAAGAGACAGAGACGTCTGGAGGTTAATGAATGTGTTGCTGCAACAATGAGCACATCTTGTTATGAAGGAACCTAAATGGAGTCAGGCACTTTGGCAAAACGACACGATGTAGCATTCACGCCAGCAAATCAGACTGAATTGAATGGAGGTGGACTGAATAGGAGTGAAATGAATTGAATCGTGAGAGGCAGAGAAAGAGAGACAGAAAGGTAGAGCGAGCATCTCCGCAGTCTAATAGAGCATGTAACAGGGTTTTGAATGGATCTCTAACCTGAGTGTGACCCCATGTTAACACAGACTCAGGCTCCGCTGATGGCTTCATGAACTCGCACCCTGCTGCACATTAAAAATCCAGGATGGGACCATTTCATGAGAAAATATTGCTTTTTTTTCCCCCAGTCTGAAGTAATAGGTTTGGGCTGAGCAGTAGAAAATCCATCCGTCAGCAGAGATGAATGAAATGGAGGAAAAGTCCTCAGAGCACAGAAAATGAAAGTTTTTTTTTTTTTTTTTTTTGGTCCAGGTAATTTTTCAGTCTGTTAAATCGCTCTGTTACAGTGTTCACCTGCAGGATTATAGAATTAAACAAGTTTGTCTCGACATGGAGTTGACTAGAGGAAGAAGTCCGCAGTGAATTTTACAACTCCCAACAGACAACTCAGTTTGGTTTAAATGCAAAATGTGTCAGATGTGAATTCATGAGATGTAGAAGTTTTGTTTTGCCTCATCAGTCTTTTGAGGTATCATTATACTTAATCATACACATTTACGTTGAAAGCTTATTCTTATTCCTCTGAACTGCACCTACACCAGCTTTGACAACGCATGCACACACTTACGACACATCCAAATGTGTCGATCCGTCACAGTGAAATCACTGAAGCTCAGCAGCTAACTGGATTTTGTCACACTGGGAGTGAAAAGGCTCCTGAAATGTGCTACATGCTTCAAACACAGAGGTGTCGCCGACTTAGATTCTATGTTAGGGCTGCACATTGCAAGTACTTTCCTTAAATGAAAACAGTATCACATAACTTATGAAAAATATAAATATGTAAAGGCCCAAATATTAAAACTTATATTTGAATATTGGATAACACGTGGAGCACACTCAAAAAAATAACATCTGTCATATTTCAGATCTTTATTTGATAGTAGGGCGATTAAATTTTACTTGATCAACCAAATCAGTGACGATTAATCATGATCATCCCGATTCAAATTTCAGAATTTTGTCATGGTTCAGCCTCAGTAATTTGTCACCAATTTTCACCAGATTACTTGTGCAGGGTAGGGCTTGGAAATATGGACAATATCATGATATATTTATTCTAATACCTTGATTAGCAATATTGCAACAAAATTGTGTGAGATGACTATTGGTGCTTTTACAAAATATTAACACAATGATAAACTGATAAATAATCCTCATTAATGCTGATATAATGTAAAGGCAATAACACAACAGCAAGAACAGTCTGGTAAGTTCACATGATAACATTACTTTACTCTGCTGCAGCATTTAAGTCCAGGAAAAGACAACACTTCTGCCATATGATATAACTACAGTATATCCAAGATCTAAGTCGATAGTCTCATCTTGGCTTTTCAATGTAATATTGATATATTGTTCAGCCCGAGTGCAGTGCAGTGGTAAAGGCTGACTAACGTCCCACTTGTATTATGTTCACCTCATGAACTGAAAATTGAGTCTTTGTTTATCTTTAAGAACCACCTTCTAATATTCCCTTAACAGCAGTGGATAAAAACAAGCATCAGTACACATTTTCTTCAGCTGAAATTTTCTGAAAGTTTGTCAAACATTTCATGGCATCCAATAGTTGTTGAGATGTCTGTTTGGAAAACGAGGTTGTGCTTCTGCTCTGGGGTTTTTCCGTGAAGTGCTAAATCCAGTGAGCATATTCCAAAGAAATTAAAAAGGTAGCACATCTTAAGTTTCAGGAGAGACAAAAATAGACAAAATACTCACTTGTTTATTTGGCTCACATCACAAAAGAAAAGCACGTACGTGTTGTAGAACCTTTAGAGCCCTCATCAGAGCATTTGAGGCTCAATTTAGACCCAAGTTATCAACTTTTCTTAACCAAAGGTTCTAGATACAGGGACCAATCACAAGTACATAGTTAAATCTGAATTAAACCCCATACAATATGAAGATAGCAATAAAGGGACATCTGGAGCATATTTCTGTCATAGGTGTGTTTCAGTAGTATGGCCGAAAAACTAACCGTATTAAGTGGAAAAGATTGCAAAGGAGCTACAGGCCGCTTCATCCACTGTACATGTGCTGCCATACTATCACGATACTATTGCTGTTCTAAAATTAGACCATGGTAAAAAGTTGAATCTTACATCTGACGTCGTGAGTCATATTTCCATAAACAACCCACCTCACGTCAGTCAGTCTCTCTGAATTTTAGCATCATTGGTATATTACAAATAAAAGTACATTTTAAAGTAAACTGCCATATTTATCCATTCCTGCTCATCAAGTAGTGAACAATAAATAAAGTGCCAAATGAATAGAAATGCATGTGCTGCTCTCTCTTGCATGCGATGTCTCCACCTTGTAATGGCTGTATTGATAAACCCAATAGGAATTTTGAGTTTTGACCATTTGAGGTCACTGTAGATTGTTGGATTGAGTTGGCAATGTGAAGGCAGCAGCTGTTCGTTTGTTTCCACAGAGCAGAAGTAATATATGCCCGAAAACATGAGCACACATGACGTGTGAAGTAAAATCGATCCATTTGTTAAGACAATATTACAGGTACAGCGATCTGGATGCTAATTTAAGCTAGCATGTCAATAGGAAATACATTATATGTTAGCATTGAGCTAACGGACTAAGTGCTAGTTATTCATACATATGAAAGTCATTTCAGCAATCAAAAAATCCATCCAGGAGTCATGACAAAAAGAATTGCAACACTCAGGAGAAGTGATTTTTTTGTGTAAACCCTTGTATAAACACACTAGGCTTAATGAACCAATACAAATGTGAGCTTTGCGGTACTCCCCAAGATGACATACAGGCAAAAATACAAATAACATGAAATGTGTAAACTGTCCTGAAAATATACAGTACCACTGACAAGCCAAATGATTTGCATTCTTAAACAAATCTTGACTGTTCCATAAACCAGTCCAGTTCCATAAATCATCTTCCTCTGTATTTTCAGTCTTTCAAGTTAGTAATTTAAATATGAACTCTATCCTCTGAGCAGCAGTTACATGAGAGGCAGCTAACTAACATTTTAACTCGCCACCCTCCCAGGGGTTCAGATGAAGATGGGAGGCGGAGGAGGAGGCGGAGGGGGAAGAGGGAGGGAGGCGGAGGGGAAATTAAACGGTGTTTCTCTTCTGTTTTGCTGCCAGGACTTCCCTTATCAGGAGTCCACAGATTGAGACGTCAGACGGATAGGAAGAGGCTGCCCCGGCTGCTCCCCATAGTTTGTTATTTATTGTTTATTGGTGTAGAAAATAAAAAAATACAGAATACATCGTGTTGGAGACGTGTCGGCATGAAGCCCCGGTGGAAAGAGAAGAGAGAGAGAGAAACCGAGAGAGAGAACTGATTTGGTTTGCTGGTGACATTTTGCCCTTGAGGACTCACTTGTAGTTACACGCTCAGTTGAATGCCTCAAATGTGAAATGAGGATAAAGTGCAGCGTTGCATGTATCGCCTGGAAAGACGTTTATCTTCAACAACACAATCTGGCAAATAATGACAGAGAGGGAGAGCCGGTGTTGAGATACGAGGGCTAGCAGGCAGCAGAGAAAAAGGGATTATCTTTAATTAATATTCTTAAGCCTTAGTTTCATGTCGGACAAAACTGAAGCAAGATCAGATGCCGGAGTCCCAGCCAGGAGAGAGGGATTTTATTCACACAGAAAACTGAAGGTAACAAAACAAAAGAGAGGAAACAAACTGCAGGGTTTGTTTCTTAGTATTCTAAAGTATTTAATTTTAAGTCCACTGAGGAACAATTTAGGTCAGAAAATATTTTTTATGTTTAAATCTGGTGAGATCATTTAGCTGCTTCCTGTGGGGCATTGGCTCTCAAAAGTTTTGACGCCAAGGACCCCTAAGCTGACACAAATTAAACCACAGACCCATATTTAATGAAATGTTTGCTTTTAGATGTTTTGTCACAGAAAGTATACAGTTATTTCCTCTTTAATTTTAATACAGCTTTGGCACTTTGGGCTATTATTCTAGTTTTGTCTCATATTCGTTGCTGTCCGTGTTGTAGTTATGCTTAAAGTTGAAGTTCTGATTTTAAAAATCTTTTTAATTATTCTATAATCATTACTTCTAATGCATCTGGACTACACTTAGTTTAATTCTAGATAACATTAAGGCTAAATTACAATGTCTCTACATATTGCAGTGGTGGTAATGTCCTTGCTCCACTGCTAAGTGAACTGAAAAACGTGTGAAACCTGCCTGCATTCTGCCATTATGTCAGAAAGTAACTAAAGTAAGTAAAGTTTATTTGTGTAGCACCTTTCATAGATACAACATCACAAAGAACTGAAATTGATAAAAGGAATAGACTATTGAAAACCGATATAAAAATAGGAAGATGAAACGGGTACAGTGTCTACAGGTGGTTGCACAAAGACACGAACAGAGAATAAAACAAAAGTGCAATGGAAGACATCAAGAGGTTTTGCAAGTATGCAGTCATGTTGTCTGACTCCCAGTACAAGATTGAGATGATACTCATTTTCCCACCATTTTTCATTTTGCTAATTCACCTACTTAAATCACCTCTATGAGCTGTGTGTCACAGCCACTGCTGCACCTGCTCACCATGTTGATGATCAGCAGCCAAACTACAAAAACGAACTTCCTGTTGTGTTTTGAGCACCTGCCATTTCACCTTGCACAGTATCTTTGCCTCACATTTCACCCTCTGTGCTCCTTTTTTTTTTTGACTCCTCAGTTAATAAAAATTTACCGGCTATGGCTTTGTATCTGCAAGAATCTGTTGATACATGGAGAAACATATACGGGTAACCAAAATGACGGATTGCTTTTTTAAAATCTAAAGTTTACTTTTTTATGCCATTAGAAAAATGAAGATAGATAACAACACCGTTATCTCGTGGTCAAAGGTTTAAATAGACTACAAAATGAACCACTGCCACAAATCTTTATATATTAAGATATATATCTGTATATATTATTTAAATATCACGAAACAGATTTTTGAGAATCCATACACTATCATAAAAACATAATATTGCTATACTCACCCTGATAAGCTGTCAAAATATTTTTCAACTGTCCATAAAACTGCATGAGATAAAAGTCATTAAAAGTTCTGCCCACCCCCTTATCTGTGAAGCAGCACTTCTTTGTAAATTTTCTTTTCACCGTACTTCAACTGTGAACCTTTATTTTATCTTGTGTTGATCTACTCCAGCAATGTGCTGCCGCATTCTTGCAGACGCTCTTGGTGGTTAGTCTGAAATTCCACCAGTGTTGCTGCTAACTGAGCCAAGTAACTTACTAGATAAAGTAAGCATAACTGTAGCGACAGTAGGCAGCAAAGGGTAAGAGGACAGAATCGTCAGTTTCAGCTCTTTCCTGCATATTTGTGACTTGTTACTGATGCAGTAACCTGGTTTAACTGTGTGTTCACAGTAATACAGGACAAGCTAGCTGGGTTAACAAGTTAGTTTAACACTTGGTGAGACTAATTTCTGAACAGGCAATTACTGAAACGACATTACAGTGTAACAGTAAAAACACTTAACATCATCAAGACAGTGCAATGTAATGAAAAACAGCGATAGAGTTATTGTGCAACACGACCATGACAGCACATTGTCAGTGACTTCTGCAGCGTAACAATGGCAGAAACACAGTGGAGAATGAGTGGAGAGACAAGAAAGTGGAAACAAATGCATAATTTCAAAATAAAATTTAAACATAAATGTCTGAACGAGGGGAATTGAAACATAAATAAAATACTAAGACAGTGGTAGGGGAAACACTGTTAATGTTCAGAGCTGAGCAAAACTCTGAGGCGCCGCTTGTCACTAAAATGTGAAGAGCTGGTTCTCCTCACAGGTCAGTCCGCCTTAAAAATGCAATATGTAGCAGCTGCATGTTCAAATATGATCACTGGAGTCCAAATAGCACATTGGAACCATAGACAGGTTGAAATCCTACTTCTTAATTAGTATATAGTTGCAGTAAATTGTTTCCTCCCATCCTGTCCTCCCCAGACTCGAGGAATCTCAGACAGGCTGCAGGGACACTACAGGAGTGCAAGATGAGCATAACATTGTAATTTTACAATAACAAGCAACGACGAGTTCTATACTGTAAGATGATTAGCTGTTTATAATTGTCAGTCGTCTGTCAGTGAAAGCTAAGCATGTTATCCTGTCCACGGGTCTGAAAATACACATCCACCCTGTAGTTGGAGTCAAGTGACTGCCTGAGCTGATATTGTCTCTGTTGGAGCCAACCTTGTCTCTTGAGGAGTTTTAGCATTTATTCACCACCAAACAACGTAAACTGTACACACACTACACTGTTACATTCACAACTATAACATCACGCACGCTTTCTCTCTCTTTGTCTGTTGACTGCTTGCTAACGCACAGAAGCTACACACTGAGTTATTCCCTGAAGGAGGTTGGTACTTGTATAAAACACATAATACACATTTTAGTTTGCAATATAATGGCAGACACCCTGGGCATGCATTAAAACAACACAGGAAGCTGCTTTGTTTAAGGCACCAGTGAGACATGAAATTAGATCCATGAAGTGCAGTTTGAGCAACAAATCCACTCGTTTAAATGTTTATTAGATGCCAAAACCCCTGTTTATAACACTATGAGGAAAAATTTAATACCTCTGGGAAATTATCACGGCAACAACTATTTAAACTTTTGTCATGACAGTCACGAAGTAATTACCAGGAATGTGTACTGGCATGTATTTGATTGGCCACCACAGGCTACTTTAATACTTTTTTGTAGTGTTTTTTTTTTTTTTTTGTCTCTCGTTTTACTAAAGTAAATGATTCAATGATTACTCCAGAGTTTTACAGTTATGGGCATCGAAAGCTTCAAAGGAGGAAAAATACACAAACAGGAGCTTTAACTTCAGTTCTCATCCTTGTGACATGTCGGTAATATGTCATATATTATATGTATATGTAATATGTCAATATATCAGCACCTGATCACTCTTTTTGTCCGTTGAACGGACTGATAGTTTTGGGTGAAAAGAGTTTGTACTTTCAGCTCCGTTCAGCTGCTGCCTCAGTTCAGAAAGCTACTAAACTAACAACCACATGTCTTCTTCTTCTTCTGCTAAATAGCAGCAGCTGAAGTCATGGTTTGGTGTTTGATGTTTGTGTAGCTCTCTCTCTCTCTCACTCTCACTCTCTCTCTCACTCTCTCTCACATACACAGCTGATTTGTTGCCTCCAGAGCGAATTGTGGGTAAATCTCAGTGGATGAATGAAATGTAAATGTAGACATGAAGGCAACAGAGAC